>PVIJ01012979.1:0-47097 GCA_004024925.1 Scalopus aquaticus | reverse complement strand
ACTCTAAATGTAAATGGACTAAACACACCAATTAAAAGACACACCATAGCAAGATGGATCAAAAAACAGAACCCAACCTTCTGCTGTCTACAAGAAACACACTTAATTGCGAAAGATAAACAGAGATTAATAGTTAAAGGATGGAAAACAATCCTACAAGCAAATGGACCAAGAAAGAAGGCAGGAACAGCTATACTTACATCAGATAAAATAGACTTCAAACTTCAGAAGGTGAAAAAAGACAAAGCTGGTCACTACATCATGATAAAGGGGACAATAAAACAGGAGGATATAACAATCATCAACATATACTCCCCAAATGAAGGAGCACTAAAGAGGCCTTTATTAGCAACTCCCGGGGGAGGTTCACAGATCCCAGGCGGGGGTCTGTGGAGTCGCAACCAGCAGCCAGGGGGGCGGGTTTTTATGCGGGGTGAAGGAATTCCAAGGGTGGGGGCAATTCCATTTGGAGCTGGTGGCCTTGCAGGTGCATTCGGGCTGTGGCAGCCCATCTGGGTAGTGGGGGGCATGAGTTTCTTTCCAAGGTCACACATCTTCCCTGAGATTCTTCACAGCGCCCTTATTGTTGGGGAGGGGCAGGTTGAGTCTAACAAAGGTGACCTCTATGGTCTTACCTTTTTATCCCTTCCACCAAGCTGAATGAAAGGAGCCAAGCACAGTGTGATTGAATTCTAGAAAAGGATTCTACTCCCTGCTCCTTTAGCTTTTTATTGGGCAAGTGTGAGAGCTTGCCTTCTAAATAATCCAAGTTCAGGAGCCAGATGTTTCAGAGAGCTGTCTTGGTATGTCAGTTACTAGCACCCAGTGCCCTTGGGAAAACTAAATTCCTATACAGGAACTCTTGCTCAGGGAAGGGAGTCACTAGCTCCTGATAGCTTGTTGCCTGGCAACTTAGATAGAAGCCTCAGGGCCATTCAGTGGGCAATCCTGTGCTTCCTGCAGAAGGAGTAATCAAACATGCAGTGAGAAAACAGGTACTAACATTTATTGAACACTTATTCTGGACTGGGTCGCCACTTCATTCACATTGCTTTGTTTAATCTTCATAGCAGCTCTCTCTATATGGAAACTATTTCTAACCTTTGTTTATTCATATGAGGAAACTGAGGCATGTGAAGTAATTAAGATACTTGTTCAAGGTCACACAGTCAATAAATGGCCTGACAGGATTCATATCCAAGCTGCCTGCGCCTGGAGCTCAAGCTATCGACAACACCACCTCACTGCCCACAGACAAGAAGGGATAGTGTGACTGACCTTGAAAGGAGGGTACAGAGATTTCCTAGTAGTAATGCCTGCAAACCTTTCACCATCCGTTTCTTCTCCTCTGAAGATAATGCATGTTTTCAAAGTTCTTACAATGTAGAAACTAGTATTAGGGAGATACTGTGCTCTTTCTCCAAATTTAACATCTCAGTTCTATCAAGGTACTCAGGTCTGTAATATTCTGACATAGTTCCTATTCTTTTGCAATTTGCTCCCTCCTTTTCAGGGAGACTCTGGCTTGCCTGTTTCCTCTAACACTTGGTGCCCAGGGGGCAAGATGGGATTGCCTTCTCCTTTGGGAAAATACACTTCTACTAATGTATATTAAAAGTGTGCTAGTTAGAGAATTGTGATACCAAGAGGTATTGTAGAGGTGCTGATTTAGTTTTCCTTAATCCCCATCAATTTCCCAACCCCAACTGAACAAGCATAAGGTTAAGTACAAACTTGGACCCATGCCAATCAACTTCAAGTCGCCTTACTTCCTCTCCATACTCTAAGCTCTTTCTGTATTTTAAAATCACTTCTGGAGTCAACCAGGCCTAACTTTAACCCTGCATGATTAAGTTTCTAGAAACTTTCACATTTTTTTCTGGGTTATTTAATATTCTATGTCTCCTTTTTTATTAAGTGTATTTATCTGAGTACTCTCCCTTTTTTTCTTTATTAGTCTAGCTAAAGATTGGTCAATTCCATTTTTCAAGAAAATAACTCTTAATTTTACTGATTGTCTGTTGTTTTTCTAATCTCTACCTCATTTATTTCTGAGTGGTCCCACGACCAGGAAACCTTAGACACAGGCCATAATGCAAGTCTTTAAAAATTAAGAATATTGAAATTGTATCAAGTGTCTTTTCTACCCATAATGGCATAAAACTAGAAATAAAGGAAGAAAATTAGAAAATTCATAGATACACGGAAATTGAACAATATACTGCTGAACAATCAATAGGTCAAAGAAAAAAATCAAAAGGGAAATAAGAAACTATCATGAAGCAAATGAGGCACAATTTGTCAAAATTTATGGGGTGCAGAAAAGCTTATGGTAATAAATGCCAAATTTAAGAAAAAAATAATTGCAAATTAATGATTCAACTTTGTACCTCAAAACTAGAAGACACTAAGCCTAAAGTAACTTCTATCTAAGAAATCAAAGGGGAAATTAGAAAGTATACTGGAAAATAAAATACAATATGTGAAAACATATTGAATATAGCTAGAGCAGTATTTAGAGGAAAATGCATGGCTCTTGTTTCAAGAAAAAGAGTCCCCAAGTTAATGACTTCAGCTTCCACTAGAGACGGAATGACTAAATGTTTCTGTTCCTCCGTATTTTGAAACTTAATCCCTCATGTAATGGTATTAGGAGATGGGACCTCATAGAGGTGATTATGTGATTAATCCCTCATGACTGGGATTAGAGTGCTTATGAAAGAGACCTCAGAGAGCTCCTTTGCCCCCTTCTGCCTTGTGAAGACACAGTGAAAAGACAGGTATCTATTAATTAGAAAATGGGTTCTCAACAAACACTGATTCTGTTAGCACCTTGACTGTAGATTTCCCAGTATCTAGAACTGTGAGAAATAAATGCCTATTATTTATAAGCCACCCAGCCTATGGTACTAAGTTATAACAGCTAAACTGAGTTAGACAGGTTCTTTCTTTAAAAAAAAAATCTTGTATTCAAGTAATGTTGGTTTGTAACATTATCTAGGTTTCAGGTGTACAACATTATAAATTAACATCTGTATATATTGTATTATGTTTGCCAGCAAAAAATTAGTCTCCATCCTTTACCATACAATTAAGTCCCCCAACCTTTTTCTTTTAAAATAGGCTTCTCTCTTCTCTTCTGGTAACCACTATTTTTTCTTATATTTTAAGAGTCTTTTCTTTTGTTTGTTCTTGTGTTTTCTTTATCGCCCACATAAGTAAAGTCAATTAGTTTTGTCTTTATTTATATAACTTATTTCACTTAGCATAATACCTCTACGTCCAGCCACGTTGTTGCAAATGGCAGGGTTTCATCTTTTTTCAAATGGACAGCTTCCCCTAGGGAGATAAAGCATAAATTATAACCAAAATAAGCAAGTCTTACACCCCAGTTGTTTACCCATTTTGAGTTAACTTTTGTGTATGATGTGAGAGAGTGGTCTTTCCCTTTCATGTGGCTGTCCAGTTTTCCCAGCACCATTTATTGAGGAGACTTTCTCCAATGTATACGCTTGGCTCCTTGGTCATAGATTTAACTGTGCATATAAGTATTAGTTTATTTGTGGGCTCTCAATTCTATTCCATTGACGCAAGTGTCTTTTTTGTTCCAGTACTATATAGTTTCGATTATTATAGCTTTGTAGTATAGTTCGAAATCTGGGAGTGTGATACCACCATTCTTCTTTTTTGGTCAATGTTGCTTTGGCTATTCAGGGTCTTTTGTAGAGCTAGCCACATGAATTTCAGTAATGTTTGTTCTATTTCTTTGAAGCATCCCATTGAAACTTTGATAGGGATTGCATTGAATCAATATATTATTTTGGGTAAGGTGGCCATTTTACCAATGGTAATTCTAATCCATGAGCAGGGAGTATCTTTCCATTTCTTTGTGTCTTCTATTTCTTTTAACAATGTCTGATAGTTTTCATTGTAGAAGTCCTTTACTTCCCTATCTGAGTTTACTCCTAAGTATTTACTTCTTTTCGATGCTGTTGTAAATGGGATTTATTTTATTTCTTCCTCTTCTAGCTTGTTTGCTTATAAAAGCACAACTGATTTTTGTATATTGAGTTTGTAACATGTCACTTTGCTGAACCGATTTATTGTTTAATTTAGTTTTTTAGTGGAGTTTTTAGGGTTCTCCTTGTATATTATCATGTCATCTGCAAATAGTTATAGTTTTACTTTTTCTTTCCTAATTTGGATTCCTTTTATATCCTTCTTTTACCTGATTGCTGTAGCTAGGAATTCCAATACTGTGTTTAATAGTAATGGTAAAAATGGACATCCTTTTTTGTACTAGATCTTAGCAGGAAATCTTGCAATTTTCCACCACTGAGATGTCACCTGTAGGTTTGTCATATATGGCCTTTATTATATTGATATGTTTTATCTATCCCCATTGTTAGTGCTTTTATCAGTAGTGGATGTTGAATAGCAGCTTCATTTGAATGGTTCAAAATTGCCAATACCCCAAATGTCCATCAACAGGTAAATAGATTAATGAATTTGGTATGTCTATCCAGCTATACTGCCCAGTGAAAGAAATGAATGATTGATATATGCAGTGACACAAATGACTCTCAAAAGAATTATGCTAAGTAAAGAAACTAAAACAAGTATATACTATATATTTCCATTTATATAAAACTCTAGAGAATGTAAACTAAATAATAGTGATAGAAAATAAATCATAGAGACCCTGGGGGACGGGGGAAGGGCTAATAAGAAGGGAGGATAATGGGGCATGAGAAAACTTTTGGGGATGAGTGATATGTTCACTATCTTGATTTGATTGTGACTTTACAAGTGAATGATAATGTCAAAATCTATCAAATGTTTAAAAGTATACTTACGTTCAATTCGTGGTATGTCAGGTATACTTCAATACGCCTATATAAAAAAAGCCCAACCTTGAATTTTTGGATCTAAATGGAAGTCTCAATAATCCTCTGTATCTCATATTTTACTTTTAATGTGTGAAAGGAGGGACTGCTAAGCCTTAGCACCTGCCCGTCTATTTGGGGAGACACATCAAACAAAGATGATACCCTGTCTGGGGCTTAGGAGTAGAATTGGAATTTGGAAAAAAAAAAAAAAACCTTTGATATAAGAATTGGGATACTGCCTTCATTAGGGAATGACAAAGCTCAAAAAATCTCAAGACATCATCTTGTCCATCTCCTCATTATGTAATTAAGGAAACATGTGCAAAGATTGGTAGTTACTTAAACAGGTCCAAGATTGATGTTAGGATGAATTTAGGGACAAAACAGGTATTAAGCATGGTTAGGGGATAAGGGATGCTCCCTATGGTATCTGAACTCAGGGGCTGAGTTCTCTGTCTCTTCTCCCCTATCCATTTAGTAGTCACTCTGCTTTGGGCATGATTGCTGAGGGCTGTTGGGCAGGTGGTCCTCATTCCACCCACTCATTGCCCCTAATTAGTGAGATCCAGTTGGCCTCTGAATACACTGTGTCCTAACCTGCATTCTCTTCCAGGTCCTCAACCCTCTTCTCCCTCCCAGGGAAGGGCTCCATCCTACAGCTTGGAGTATGGTCTTTCTGCACCCCAGACGTGGCCCCAAGAGGCAGGAAATGCCAGGCACTTTCCTTCTCCCTACGGACCTTGTGAGCTCATTCTGGTAAAAGTTTAATGCCTGAAAGTCAATTACACTTAAGAATGCTCTGATGAGCCCCACAGCAGCCTTTTCTCAGAGCCACTGGGGCCTGCAGCTGCTTTCCCGCTCGTTCTACCGCTGCTGAGAAAACTGCCCTGCCTTCCTCACAGTGTATTGGGAACCTGATGTCTACTGGGCCACCAACTTGCTGTGTGACCTTTAGAGAGGCACCTCCTCTCTATAGGTCTAATTTTGACACTGATCAAATGGAAGGTGGCCTCGGATGTTCTGGAGGCCTGTGCTTAGCTGGTTCATCTTCACTGACCCTCACCTCCAGAACAGGGAGACAGCCAGGTTGAGGGTCTATAGGGGGATGTTCAGGGGTAGAAATGCCAAAAAGAACACAGGCATTGAAGAAGAGGGAGGAATTCTGTTGGTTTAGAGGGTAAACACTTTATAATCAACATTCAAAGAATTATGCAAAGTACCATCCAGGCTAATGATCTGGCTACTTTTCCTGTATGGCATCCAGGTCCGCCCACCACTCCAGACCTTTCATCAGCTGACCCCAGTTGCACCACAGCTGGTCTCAGGCATGGGTTAAATGCTCAGGCAGGCCCTGGAGAGACAGAGAATGAGAAAGCCTGAGTCTTTCAGTGAATAATGGACATTTACCTCTAATCCACCCACTCGTTTCTTCCCAGCCAGGCCATGCCAGCCCTCCGGCTGCTCTTGACATATTCCCAATGGTTCCTGCCTCCGCATCTTCCTCCCTTCCAACCCCTCCAACTGGAATTCCCCCCCTTCTTGTCACTTTCCCCAGAGCTGTTCTGGATTCCACCTCAGGAAGCTTCTCTGCTTAACATCACTCCAAGATGATTTAGAAGATTCCTGCCCTCCCTCAAACTCTGTGGGCCCTATCCTAACACAGAGAACAGCTTGGACACAGGTGGAAAGGAAACTCTGTATGGGAACATGGGCTTTCTGTGCTGCCCCAAGACCATACCCTGTTGCAATCTCTCTTCTGGGGTCCTACATGACATGACAAATCACGATTAAACACTGTGGCCCCTGAGAGAGCTGTTCCAAATCCAAAATGTCAGGGGAGTGTTTTTGGGCCAGGGGAGCTCTTCTGCATGGGCTACAAGAGCCCAAGTTTTGCTCCCTGATTGAGGCTGCTTTGGAAATGTAGAACAGTGGTGGACCACTGGTTTCCCCTTTCTAGACAGAATCCACTTTTTCCAGTCTCCTTGGGGTTTTGTCTGTGCCTTGGTTCAAATGATTTCCTTTGCTGTTTGTTCTGCCCTGAGATGGCATTTGAACTCTTTAACCTGGTAAGATTTGGGCACTGACCAAATAGAATTGATGTCACTGAGAGCTGTCAAGGAGAGGGACCTTGAGAGTGGCCAAGAAAAGGTAGTGGTGGGGGTAGTGATATGAGGTATGGTCACTGATCCAAACCCTTTAGGTTTTGGATCACAGGACATACTGGGGGCATTGGACACAGAGGAAGAGCCAGATGGCCAGAGAACATTTCAGGGTGCTGGTTAGAATCCTTTTACCCATGCCCGCCTTAGATCCATTCCCCACCTTGGATTTCTTGATCTATGTCTAGGGAGCAAGGTCCTCCGGGCTGCAACAGATGGACTCGCTTGCCATCTGATTTCCAGTCGGTTCACCAATGGGAGGCACCAGAAAGAAATGGAAGCCCATGTTCCCATGCAGAGTCTCCTCTACACCTGTGTCCAAACTGTTCTCTGTGTTAGGATAGGGCCCACTCATCTTGGAGTGATGTTAAGCAGAGAAGCTTCCTGCTTGTTCTGGGCTATGTTTATGTCAGTGGCTGATTTCCCCTACAGCTTCTGTTATGTACTCCTTTTCCATGGTTCAAGATTTCCCTGGGCTCCAGTAACACTGGATCCCCTTTGTCCTTTCAAGTCTAGGGGTAGGAATGCTCCCTGCCACTGCTGGTCTCTGAGAACCTCAGCATCCCCAATGCTTTGGGAGCCAGCCTCTAGGAGGGCCTCGAATGATCTTTGTTTCCTGGTGCTCTTGTCCTGAGTGGTCCTCTCCCACATAGCGCCAGGCTTATCTTGACCAATATCATGCAGCAGAAGTAATGGTATGTCACTTTGGGAATCAGGTTACAAAGGACTTCAGCTTCTGTCTTGGGTACCCTCTGACTTGCTCTCTCTTGGGTCACTCATTCTGGGAAATGGAAGCTACCAAGTTGTGAGAAGCCCTATGGAGAGATCCACATGACCCGAAACTGAAATCTCTAGTAGCCAGCAATTTACTGATTTGCCAGTCACTTGGATGAACTGGGGAGTGGACCCTGCAGCCCCAGGCAAGGCTTGAGATGATCGCAGCCTCTACCAACAGCTTTGCTGCAGCCCCGTGACAGACTCTGGGTCAGAACTACCCATTTAAGTCACTCCCAGATTCTCAGCCTTTAGGTATTACTTGAGTCAATGAATGCTTGTTAGTTTAAGAAATGCAGTATTGGGGTAATTTGTTACACAGCAATACATAACTAATCCAACTGCATCCAAATCTCTATGAATATTCACTTCATTCATGATTCCTGAATCACCTGAGGTGGATTACATGTTCTGACTAATCCAAGGGCTTAAGGTAGCAGCCACGGATTAACTGACAAGCAAGAAGTTCAATATCTTGACAATGCTAGGTTGTACGAGTTGTACTATCTGAACATCTCTGACCCACCCACCACCTGAAGACTGGGAGTCTGGAGTAGAGCCCTGTGCTTTGAGATGGCCTTGGGCAGGGCAAGTCTGGGAACTGAGGAGGCCATAGGACAAGGGGAGAAGTGAGGGCAGAGGGGCGAAGGGAAGTGAAGGGCAGGAGAGAGGAAGCTAACTGGCAGAACTAGAAGATCTAGGACTAAGTTAGTCCACAGAAAACCAGAAGCATCTTCCAGGTCTCCACTTGTTCATCAAATGGGATCAAGGTGAGACCAAGAGAAAATCAGGTCCAAATAAGTCCCTAGGCTAGCAGTTTTATTTGGTTAATTTGGCATGATTTCTAGGTGAGTTTTCCTGGAGGCACCAGAACTTGACTCTGGGCAGCTCTCAAGCTTGCCACACTGTTGGATCTCTGCAAGCCAGCATGCCAGCAGTTCCTGGGCCCCACAGAGAAAGCCCCAGCCTAGAGAAGACAGTCCTCCTCCCCGTGGGCAGGGCGCTTTCCTCCCTGCAGTTGGCCAGCAGCCTGGCATTACTGCGCAGGGGGCCCCTTTGTATAGCTGGGCGACCTCAGGGTGCCCTCTGTGAGTCATTTCCTGTTATTCTCCTCTAAAAACTCCTGCCATTCTTTAAAGCAAGACTTGACATTTTTACAGGACTAACTTCTGGGGCCTTTTGGTCAAGAAAAAAAAAAGCAGGGATTCTTTCTTTTATATTTACAAAGCCATTAATTGGCTTCTTTATAAAATTAGACTCCATTATAAGCTCAATTGGAGTGGGAGCATGGCTTTATTTAGTCCAAAACATCAAATGGTCTTAAAGGATTCTTTTTAATAACCAAGTGTTCTGTGGCAAGAGGACAGGAGTGGTAGGTTCTGCTCCCTTCTGCTGCTGAAGGCAGGCTGCACTGACTCCATAGTGTGCTCTTTCCTCACCCATGCACCTCAGGTGTTCCCACCTGCGCTGGAGAAAAGAGAGGGGAGGTCCAAAGTTACCCTCAGAGCCCAGCTTGCAGTTCCAGCTTTTGTCTCCAGGTACCTATCCAGCTCAGAGAAGTGCCAGATGAGGAAACTCCCCACTCCAGTCCTCATCCTTGCTCCAGACCTAGCTCAGGCTTCTACAGTACCAGATACTCTGCCAGCCAGCCGCTAAGCATTCAAAGAGAGTTTATCTCCACTCAACCCAACCCACAGAGCTTCAGGAATCAGTGGCCTCCTGCCATTCACATACAGGTACTGATTACCTAAGTTATTTTGATTTCTCTCATTTCAGGGCACACAGAGCATCTAGTGCAGGGTTTCTCAAATTTGATGTTCAGATGCATCTCCAAGGAAGCTTGTATAATGCAGACTTATTCAATTGTTCTGAAATGGGGTCTCAGAGCCTGCATTTCTAACAGGGTGATGCTCATGCTGCCAGTTCAGGATCACCCCTCCTGGAACAACAATCCATTCCCTTGGTGGATACCCCTCCCATGACAAGTGGGAAGATTGAGCCTGGGATGGGGTAGGGGGAGTGACTTTCCCAAAATGCTTAATCAGGCTGGAGGAATGAGTAGATGTCTCCTGTCACTTGGTCTCACTTAGGATATAAGCCACATCTTTGAGGAAGAACTTTTCAGTTTAATGTGCTCCTGATCGCTGGGACCTTGTTCACTTGCAGATTCTGATTCAGTAGTGCTGCAGTAGGATTGAGAATGTCTGTTTCTAGCAAGTGCCCAGGTGGTACCCGTGTGGTTGGTTGGGCCCATGTGAGTAGGGAGGTCCTGGGCAATGGCAGCACGTAGTAGTTGATGAGGCACTATTACAGGCATTCGCTCCCTTGAGGCTCACAACAGCCATGGCGCAAACCCACAGCAAAGGTATTTCTCCCACCCATTTTAGTGATGGTGCTTTCCTACCCGTGGCCAACCCAGGGACAGGCTGTGCTGTTGAGGCTACAGTTGGAGAGTTTAGTGCAGAGACGGACATACCTCAGTTTCTGATGGTCAAGCCACTTGCAGCTTAATGTCTATGAATATGCTCCCAGGGTTGTCCTTGACTCATGGGGCCAAAGGCAGAGTAAAACTGTGGCAGTGGTGATGAGGGACTCACCCAGTATCCACTTTCCTTGGAAAAGAAAATCTGATTTTATTAGAGGTATTCAGGTACCCACCCTTAGATATGATTTAAAGCCTCTCTTGAAGCTCAGAGTAGACTTGCACTCAGTTCTGAACAATGAGTTACAAGTGCTTATTGCTGAATGGGGCTTCTGAGAAAGCTCCTTAAAAGATGGGGATAAATCCGGTGATACATGCTTTTCATCCTCCTGCCTAGAGCACAGATGTGATGCGGTGGGGCAGCTCCGCTAGCCACCTTGGGACCACGAGGAAGACTAAAGAACAGAAATCTCCCCCGAAGGATGGCAAAGCAGAAAGAGGGGAAGAACAAGTGGCCTGCTAGAATCATGGATCTGCTCCACTAGTTGTGAACTAGTTGTGAATACTCCTGCACGTCACATTGTGTTGGAGAGAAAGAGATCCATGTATTCTTTAAGCTGCTCTTTAGTAAATTTCTGTTTCAAGCAATTGTGGGGAATTTCTAACTGATACAATGGATCTGTCATCAACCTTGAGGGGTGACACATTTCCTATGTATTCCTTTCCCAGAATGAAATAATGGAATTTAAATTGGATTTAAAATGACCAGAAATGGATACATTTGGGTGGGGTGAGTTAGAGAGGGTGCCGTTGGGTCTGAGGCACAGTCTGTCCCCCGCCCTGCATGTCCTCATTCAGGGCTCTCCTCCGTGAGTCTCACATCCAGGCTACCACAGAGCAGCCAGCAACCTTAAAACCACTCCTCAGTCTCTCTGAGGCTCTAATCTTCTAAAAAATGGAGACAGAAATGACAATATCTACTTCATGAGGTAATTGTGATCCTTAACTGAGATATGGCTCAATTCATATTGATTATTATTATTACTACTTATTAAATATTTATGGGTACTTGCTAGATTTCGAAGAGCTGGGATGGTGATACTGGTATGACAAAGGCAGAGCCTTGTCCGTTCCTTGAAGAGAGTTGTTTCATGCCTTTGACTGTTAGGTCTTTCAGATGCTGCCTAAGAACAACCTTTCCAGTCTCTAGGTGGCACAGGAGGAGTCCCCAAGGGTCCCTGGGGACTGGAAGACACGTTCTAATAGAGCTGCTCCAGGGCACTTGATGGTCTTCAAGGGACTGACTGCTTCAGGGTCTTGCCTGGCCTTTCTCTTTCTGACTTGGAAAGTTTTGTCCCTTTACCTTGGCATTAAAAAGGGAGTGAGAAAACTACTGGTCCCTTGGGGCCACTGCAGAGTTCAGTGAGGCTTGTAAGTGAAGACATGGGTGTTCCTGTCACCGGGGGGTGTCCATCTTCCATCATTGAGTCTACCTGCTGGTCCCATCTCCAGCCCACTCTGATCTACTCTGCTTTCCTCTAGCTGAGGGGGTCCATCTGCCAGCCCCATCTGCTGATTTCTGGAGGGTTAGTGATAGAGTAGTGTGGTAACCCTCCTGGGGGTGGGCCTGGAAGAGAGGAAGGAGGGGGAGCTGCCTGAATAACTATGGCAAGCAGACTCTTGTCCAAGTAGTGAATCAGTTTTGCACAGCTACCCCTTATCTCTGAGGCCTGTCTGCACTTCCCCTTACTCACCAGAGTGGAGACATTCTGGGTCTCTTTAGATATCACTACTCTTCAGACATTAAAAAATATACTCCCCTGGCTCTTCCTGCTTTTCAGGGCTGGACTACACAGCATATTTCACCCACGATTCCAGAGATCTGATCACTCTATGGGACCTGATAGGGACAGATCATGAAACTCTGCAGGGCAGTGGTTCTGAAGCATCAGTGGGCACTAAAATACAGGATTTTACCTGTTCTTTCACAGCCCCAGTCCCGGAAGGAGGGACAGCACTGTGCAGTGACAGGCCTACTCAGCTCATATCCTGGGCATCCCTCCCAGAGCAGGAAGATATGGAGTGGTACAGGATCAACTGTCGAGGTCCAAGGACGAAATGGACATTCCCTGGACTAGGAAAAGAATTTTCTTGAGTGCTCAAGCCCTCAATACTTTGTGCATTCCATTAAATTTGGGGAGAAATTTTGATTAGGAATAGTGGAATTTTTCACAGGAAATGATGGAACCAGAGAAAAATCACCTTGAGGTAAAAGGGAAGCTGCATTCTAGCCCTGGGTGTTAGTCCCAGTGTTGCCAAGTAGGACACCAAGTGATAATCTACCATCTTCCAGAAATAATGCAAGTTTAGACAATGAATACACCACTGGGACCCGTGTGGGTTAAGGGCAGACCACCTTCCCCAAGTGTTCCAGACTTTGTAAGGAAGGCCTCGTAAGCTTCGCTCAATCCTGAAAGCAGGTGGAGAAAGAAAGAACCCCATGATTAATTGAGATTGAGTTTTCAATGACCAAATCACATCACTTGACTTTAGAATACTAAAGTAAGGCATCATGGCTCACACTGAGCATGGTAGCCCAGTGGTTCCTGTTTGCTAAATGCTGATCCTCAAACAAGTAGCAGTATTGGCCTCATATCAGGGCATAAGATCTTGCACCAGAACCTGTGCCCTGTCACTGAATACCCTTCAGCATCCTCTGCTGGTATGCAGGTCCCACACTGCTACAGCAGAGGAGCCCGCTGAGAACTGAACTAACTCTCCCCCAAATACATTGCTTATAACCTTAATCCAAAGGGATATTTGGGAATTGAAGATTAGTAAGAAGAGAATTAAGGTTAATTGGGCCCATTCCAACAGGACTAACATCCTTAGAAGAAGAGTAAGAGAGACCAGAGACTATATGCACACAGAGGAAAGACCATATGAGGTCTGCAGCAAGAAATTGGCCATCTGCAAGACAGTAGAAAACACACTTTTATTGGTTAAGTCATCCAGCCTGTGCTGTTTCATTATGACAAGTTAATATAGATGTAAAGTGTAAATGCTTGATCCACTGCAGCAGACCATCCAGAGTCCTTGTAAAAAGTACGGGTTCTTGGAATCAACTCCAGACCCACCCCCCAAAATCTCTAGGATTTGAAATAGGTAGGTTAGGACCACCTGAGGCAATTCCTAATGTTTGACAGATACTGCTAGACAAAATACTTCCACTCATGACATTTCTGTGTCCTTTTAACCATCCATTGCTGGGTCTTTCTCACCCCTTAACTCTACCCCACGGCCAAGGTACAGCCCCATCCATTCCCAGAATGCTCCAGCCCATCCTGATACCATTGAAATCCTGGTATGGTTTTCACTCTTACTTCCAGGAAGCATACCCTAGAAGATCTAAGATGGTTTGCCATGGCCCAGGCTCTGACTGGTGAGAGTAGTTGTGAGCCAGAACATACACTTCTCCCATGCATCCACTGCCAACCCACCTGTTTCTTCAGCTCCACTCTGGCATCATCATCTTTACTGACCACAGGCACGGGCAGGTTGTTCTGGGTTTACATGTGCCAAGTGCATGAACCTTCACAGCCAAACTGAGTTGTCGAGGGAGATACCATCTGAGCACGCCCCCCCCCACCCAATGCCACCTCTGTGCACAGCTCCTCATACAAAGAGACTTGGTCCCAGCTGGCTTACTAGCCCCCATCTTGCTGATCAGCATCTGCCTTTATCTTTCACCTGTGGTTGACACACCTCAGGGGACCCCATCTCTGGGATGGGAGAGAAGACATCTCACTGCCCCCTCAGGAGAACTTCCACCAAAAGAAGACTCCTAACCCATTCACTTTTAATTTTATTCTAATCACCAAAATAATATTTTTTCATGGTCAGAACTTGGAAAGCACCTAAAAATCAATTGCATTATTGAAAGTACTGCCTCTGCTGATTTTCAAAAACCTCCTGCCTCCCTCTCTCCTTCCCTCCCTCTTTCCCTTCCCTTCCTCCCTTCCTTCCATTGTTCATTCAGCAATTCCTTGATTTAAAAGTTCTCCCCCATAATAAGCACTAGAGAAGGAGAAAATAAAGGTCACAGAACAATTCTCACTCTGCATGGAATTGCTAACATCACTTTTGATTTAAGGTACGTAGTTCATTTCAATTAAACATATATTATATTGAAATGCTCCTTAGACTCGTATTTCATCTTGGATTGAGATATCCATTAACATCCATTCTGTATTTCCTTTGTCCATTTAGATTAAGTTGTATTCCGAGCTCCCGATTCTCCAGGGCACAGCATAGCTCTTAGAACACACCCTGCTTCGCTCAGCCCATCTCTTAAGTTTTTCCTCCAGCCTCAGGCTAAGAGGTTTGAGATCCCAAAAGTTTTTTTTTTTCTTATAAAAATCTCTTCAACTTCTACACATGAAACAATGTGTTTTCCTTTGTACAGTACTTTGTAAAATAAAACTCTATTGTCTCAGGATGGCGCCTTCAGATTTCACTCCCATTGCTGATTTCGGCTTTTTTCCCTGCATTTTTTCTCTTACTTTGAAATTATGAAAACAGGTATCAATTATGACTCTAAAACAATTGTCATTTAAAAGAATGGGAATTTATTTCAAAGATAATGTGCGCAATAGTGCATCTCTCCTGCCAGCACCACCCCCTCCCAATCCTATTGTCCCCAGTAGCTCAGGGTACAAAATAAAACCACATCTCTTTTAATATTCAAATTCATACAATTCCAAGCTCCATTTTGTTCATTGTGAGGGTGTTTTTCTTCCCTAGGGCTGTCTGCTCATGAAAAGTTCAAGAATCCTAATGGTGTGTCCACTAGACTTGGTCCATCCATGTCCTGGTAAGTGGGAACCCCAAAGGGGAACGTCTTGATATCAACCCCTTTCCTTCTAGATCGCTTCTTGATCCCTGTGCAGAGTTGCTCTTTCATCCCAGGATATTGCTGTCTGAGGAGTTTAGGGTGGGATGTCGTTTGATGAATCTCACCTGCAGAGCCCCAGGCTCCCCCAACAAATATCCTGTTACACCTTCCTTCAGAACAATGGACATTCAAGGTCCTGAAGGGTCTCACCCAAGTCCCCCAAGCAGGTGTGCTTCATCTCCATGGGTCTCAGGTATGTTCAAGGGTTAATCTTCTAATACTAGTGTGTAACCTCTGGGACACCTCTCTGAGTTCCAAGCTTATTATCTGTAAAGTTGACGCGAACAGCATAGACCCATTGGCAATCACTCTGAATCAAGACTCCTGGAGCAAGAGGGACCCTGCATCTTCTGCCCAAGTCAGAAGCAGCCATACTTAGGGAAAGGGGCCCTGCTTGAGGAGGGGGCATATAGGCCCAGCCATCTCACCCAGGGCAGGACGACTTGGACAGGCCTTAGCTCCAGGCCTGCCCATGGGGCTGGTCGAGGCTCTGGCAGGGTGCTGTGGAACAAGGGGAAAGATGGCCCCCTCTCCCCTTCTTTCACAGCTGTGGACTTGAGGGCTCTCCCTTATAATCCTCTGCAGGCTACCCTCCCTGTCTGACCTGACCTGGGATAGCAGGTGGGTGAGGCATCTGCCAGCTGACAGCCAGGTCTCCTTGCTCCTTGTTCTTGCCACTTCCACAAAAATGCAATCAAGGCCCTTGCCATACCCCAGGGAGGGAGGTACCTGACTCTGAAAGAGCACTCACCAGACTGTTTCCTCTCCAGGACTTCTGTAGCCACCTCACTGCCCCCTCACTTTAAGCTACTTCTTAAATTGGTCGCTTCCCAGCCTCCTGGAAGACCTTGCTAAATCACTGATCCAGCCACAAGGCTTTCCTGTATAAAATGACCCCTCCTTCCTTCTACGACTTGGGCAGAGCTCCAAAGCCTTCCACAGAAGGCTGCTCAGTTTGGGGCTTCTGCCCATTCCTTTAGCTTCATCCCCTTCCCCTGTTCCACAGCACTCAAACTTTCTTATTTCACAGAAGCCCTCCCTCTGCCTAGAATGCCTCCCTCCACCCCTCGTGAAACTTTCCCAGAATTGATCAGTCTCTTTGTTTCCAGTTCCACGGTTGCTGGAAAATAACACTGCAGTGTAATTATCAGCTCCATTGGCTGTCTTCCTTAGGGGGTCCCAGCCATCTTGGTTTCCCTAGTCCCTGACACAGAGGGGGTGCCCTGCACATGACACAGAAAGCCCTACAACCCCAAATTCTTAAAGCTGCCTTTGGCTGGGGGTGGAGTAAGGGCCTAGGGCACCAGAAGCTCAATCTTTCTTTCAAACGCTCTGAGCCCGAGAGGAGCTGCCTGAGTTGCAGGGCAGTTGGGATTGGGAGATCTGACCACAGGCAACGTGTGCCCACAGCCGTCCCCATGGGAACCATGTCAGGCTAAGCTCCAACTCGGAGTGAGCAGCCTGCCTTCAGCCTGAGCCCAGCGGGGGCTGACGTGGGCACTGGCTGGCTCAGGCCACCCGCAGCCTCTGCCTCAGGGGTCAGAGAGGGACTGCAGCTGCAGGGACTGGGTGGGCAGGTTGCCATGGAAACCAAGCTGCTAGCTTTTTCCCTGGTGCTTAGAGTTCTCACAGGGAGGCCAAGTCCTGCTCCTGCTCCTCCTCACCTGTGTCCAGGGCATATCACCGGCACAGAGATGAGCAGTAGGGGATCAGAGGAACAAGGAAAGCAGAGAGACCAAGAAATGGGTGGCAATTGCCTCCCTTCCACCTTTTCTGACCACTGCCATGGTTCCTGAGGACAGTTACTGCCAGAAAGGGGTTGTCTTGCACAAAGAGCAATAACCATAGAAGGCAAGGATCACAACTGGGAAATCTGTGGTGTCAAGGGCCTTGAAGTAGGAGATTTTGAGTTTTCCTCCTTGTCCTCATACTTCATAGCTGAGTGTCGCTGGGAAAGCCTCTCAATCTGTCTAAACCCAGTGCCCACATAGAAAATAAGGACCATTTTATCCACCATATATCCATCAGTATCATTATTCAAATGCAAGCTATAAAACACTCATATGAGATTGTTAGTGTAGCAGACTAAATACAATATGTAGTCAAAAGAATTAGCTAATGCATGCATGACAAATTAATGATGAATTAAAAGGAGCAGTTCCCTTAATTCCTTCAATAAGTCTCTGCTCAATACTTCTTGGTCTAGAAAGCATGGTGCCTGGGGCTGGAGATTGAGGAATAATCATAGACCCTGCCCTGGAGGGGCTCACTCAGAAGGATTCTGTGTAGACCTAGCACTATGAAACATACCAGAATAGACATGGCCACACTTTTCTTAAGGAGCACAAAAAAACGTGTTAGAGAGATGAACACATCTACCTATGAAATGCAGACAGAAGGTTGTAGATAATTGGGGAAGAAGGTGTTCATGAGTGTCTTTATTTGGGACAGGGGGGTGGTCCCTGAGATGTTGAGTCAAAGGGAACAACAACTGGTCTGTGTTATCAATTTCTCTGATTGTCTCGAGCAAAAGAAATCTTTGCCAAATATGCTGCTTTCTGGAAAATAATTCCTTCACTTTCACGTGAATTATTTCACATGCTTTCCATGACTCCCTTCTAGGCTATACGCTCCAAGACAACGGAGCTTTGTCTTTCCATATATGCAGCCTCAGTGCTCAGCATATACACATAGTGGGTGCTTTTTAAGAACTAGGTAAATAAGTAAAGGCATTAAACAAGTGGCTTGAAGAAGTGCTTTATATCCTCAATGATATAAGCACTTCATTACCTTTATTTTTCTTATCGCAGTTGGTCATACATAATCCTGCCATAACTCCTCAAGTAGAACCCCAAAGCCCAGTGGTGTATAATGTGTGTCACATTGTAATCAGGCTCATGAAGTGACCCAGGTGAGCCAGCTGCCAAGGAGGAGGGCTGGTTGCCAATTGCTCTCTGTCTCAATGTGTGCTATTGTGGGATCTGTCATCACAATTATAATCGTCATTTTCAAAATTATTTGTTCAGTATCATCTCCCAGGCTGTGGGCTCTTGGCATCTAGATGGTACTTAATAAATATGTGTTGAATGAATGAATAAATGAATTCATGAGAGGATATCACATGAGCATCTATCCTACTTGGGATGATCATGGAATGTATTTTCAAAGGACTAATGTCTGAGGAGTAAAGGATAACTGGAAATTAGTAAGTGAGGAGAGAAGAAGAAATAAAACACAAGAAAAAAAAAAACATCTGCAAGTGTTCTGAACTGGAAGAGAGTGTGACATGTTCTAGCATCTGAAGGTAACCCTGTGTCACCAAGGCGTGGAAACGGAGCAGGTTGAGGCATCGTCACCACTGAGCCAAGAAATCATGGAAAGCCCATAAGCTACTTCTGGGAGCTGGGGCTTCCTTGTAACAGCAATGGGCAGATAATTAGGGGTTTTTGGCAGAGGTGTTATCTGGTCAGAAGTTCATTATAGAGAGCATCCAAGCTGCTGTGTGAAGAAAGTAGAGGAGAGTACTGGAGTGATAGTCAAGGCTTTTGGGAGGTCACTAAAGATATTTGGAGACAGTGACCTTGTCATGATGGTGGCCAAAGAGATGGAGGGAATGGAATCAGAGGGGTTCCAGGAAGTCAAGATGAAAAGACTTGGTGGGTGATGGATATGGGAAATGAGGGAAAGGAAAGACTCCTGAGTAATATTTAGATTTCTTTATTTTTTTTTAAGATTTATTTATTTATGCATACAACCTGGGGTACAGGGCAGAGGCGTGGGGCGGCAAGAAGGTTCACCAGAGACAGCAGGGAGCAGAACAGGCAGATCAATGGAAATACACTGCTGAGGGGAGCAGCGGGCCAGGCAGGAGAGATCTGCCCCACCATGTGGGAATCTCCCCGGCTGGGTGTCGAACTTGCGCCGCTGCTGCCGACAGCTCCACAGCGCAGTGCTTAACCGCTGTGCCACCAGGGAGGCCCAGATTTCTTTATTTTTTTAAAGATTTATTTATTTATGCATATAAAAACTGGGGTGTAGGCCAGGGGTGTGGAGGGTGAGAGGATTCACCAGAAAGAGTGGGGTGCAGAACAGGCAGATCTACTGAAATTCACTGCTGAGGGGAGCAGCGGGCAAGATAGGAGAAGTCTGCTATGCCATGTGGGTCAGCTCCCTAACTGGGGATCAAACTGAGGTTGCAGTGGCTGGTGATCGCTTGATAGCACTGTGTCTTTAACCCCTGTGCCACCAGAGAGGCCCCAATATTTTGATTTCTAACAAGTGTCCAGGTAGATGGTGACACTATTGAACAGGGAATGCTGGGGAAGGACTTTTGGTGGATGTTGGAAGGGGGTAGGGCACTGGGACAGAAATTATTAGCTCACTTTCATACATGTTCAATCTAAAATACCTGTGAGGTATATGAGCAGAAATTTGGAATTCTGTTATATAAGTGGATATATGAGTCTGGAACACAAAGGAGAGAATTGTGTTGGAGACAAAGATTTAAGTTCCATGTCAAATGGAAGGCAATGAAAACCATGAAAAAGAATAAAATCACCTGAAAGAAGGCCTAGAACAGTAGCTTAAGCAATTCCACAGTTCACTAGTCAGTGTGAGTGAGGAGAGATTGCTCCCATATGATGTATAAAGCTTTCTGGGATGAGTCTTCACGCCATTGACTAGACCTCATGGACAGCTAGCATGAGGGGGTGACTAGTGGGTGCTGAAATGCAGTTCCAATAGGTGACTTCCCCCACATGCCTTTACCCTCTGTAGCCTCAACATCTGCCCCACCTCAAATAGTGCAGGCATTTACACAGACTTTGCAGGCCCAAGAGCAAAGGTATTTCCAACTGCTGCAAAAATAACCATATTTAAAAACTGCTAATTTCTCCTGAAACATCAATCTGCAAGTAGCAGTTAATTACAGGAGAGGAAAGATCCCACATATCCATAGTGTGTGGGGACTTCTGAACATCTGCAAGCAAAGAGATAGCTAATGGGTTTTATGGCTTTCCTATGTTCAAAAGGAACTGTAGAGCTAGATAGCAGATAAGAGGTCCCTTGGCCTGACCCTTACTTTCTCCGTGGTAGAAAAAAGGCCCAGAGAAATCAGGGAATTTGTCCAAAGACACAAAACTTACCAGCAGCAGAGACGACCCTCTCTGACATCAACCCTGGGACTGTTTCCTACCACTCCTGCCTCTGAGCACTCTGAAGCCAAGTTGAGCTGAAAGGAGAGAAAGAAAATGGAAAGGTAGCTTCTAGAAGCAGAGAGTAGCTCTTTTGTAGCTACACAGATTCTTTGGAGTTGTGATGACAGGGCTTCATATACACCACAGGGGTGCTCAGGCAACACCCCTGAATGAAAGGAATCCCTTCTCCCAGTCAGTACTCCAGAAGTCTCCCCTCTTACCAAACCAGGACGAGCAGGGCAGAGATCCTGGGATATACTGCTGAGCTCTTCCTTGGAGCAGGGGTTTAAGCCCTTCTTGAACTGTCTTTTTGAAAGTTGTGGTTCCTGCAGGGAGGGGGCAACATTTCATAAGAACTGAATCCTGACCTGAAAAAGCTGCTTTTTGTTTGATTTGGGAGGATTTGAGTAATTGGTGTTGTAATGCAATCAAGTATCTATCCAGTTCCCTGCAATATAAACTGGCAAGGAAGGACAGCTCCCTCTCCAGCCCCAAGAGCACCAGGCAGTCACAGAGGAGCCAGGACAGAGGGTGCCCCTGTGCACCACCTCTCCTCCCCCTCAGTCCCATGGTCCTACTCCTTTCTTCCACTGAATCTGATGTTTGATTTGAACCCTTTTTTGTGCTTTCATTTCAAACTGTTGTTTAATAAGACCTGATCTGTTCCTGAGCATGTATGGAGAATATGAAAATGACTCAAAACCTTTTTTCAATTAAATTTTTCCAAAATGCAAACAATAAAATGGGCAGGTTCCAGTTGGGGAAGGGGAAGAGCACATTTTAATGAAGTCAAGATTTTGTTGTGGCTCAAGGACTTAGAGGCAAGGAAGGCACCATGTCAAGGGGTGCGGCTCTGCTCTCTTGGGTCAGCCGCAGGAAGCAGCCGGTGCCACTACCCAAGGCTGGGAGTCTGTTGTGGATGCCAGAGGCTTTGCTATCTAAGTGCAGCCTCTTCGCTTCCTCAGGTTTCAACATTTCCCATGAGATGATTTAAAATCACATTTGTTACTTTACCATCTAATCACACATAAGCTTCTCCCCATGCTCCCCCCACCCCCCTTCCATCCAAGGAGTGCACTTTCTGGAGCACCAGCAGCCAGGGTGGAACTCGTGACTGGAAGTGGAAATGGCACCCAAGAAGGCACGATTCCTTGCAGTTCTGTGAACAGCAGCAAGGTATCCATCCGACAGGCCAGACCTCCGTCACTGAGGAGGACAAGTGTAAGTCTTTGCAAACCTGGGGTCTTTGGACCAGCTTTCCCTACCAGAGCTGCTTGCTAGCATCTTGGCAGAACAGACGTCGGAAGGAGTTTCTTCTTCTTACCTTGCTTGAATGCTAAGTTGAACCTATGTTCCAGGGACTCATGGTTTCCGGTGGAGGCCATTTGGAATAGAAGAGAAGACCTCTTATCTAGAAGACAAGCGAGATTGAGCAGCAAAGGTTTGGCTGTGGGACCTGGGGGTCAGTCTGTGGCTAATGGTGTAAAGATATATGCTTGGGGTGTAACTGGAAAGAAATGCAGGTTTTATCCATAAGCCAAAGATGAAGTACAGGTTTTAGGCTGTTTGAATGTATAACTTCCCCAAAACATCCTTGACTTTTGGAAAAACAGTAACTGTTAATCTATTTACATAGAAAATACCCATTGTTTTCCTTCCTCTGAAGGATAAGGGGGGAAATACAGCTAAATGCCCAAACCGTCAATTTCTACATGCCACCTCCATGTCAATTTTACAGTCTTCAAAGAATTACATTAATGTAAAGGGATCTTTTATTAACAGGTGTGATTTCATAAATTTTACCAAAGATGTGCTAACAGAGGTCAGCTAGCTAGGAGTATTGATGGAAGTGTTAAAACTAAGTAAGTGTGGACATAGAAGGAGAGGAGGAGTGTATTAGCTTCTCTCTGAGCTTCCTTTAGAGTTAAGTTTTGCCTCAAACCTGAGGCAACATGTTCTTTTGTTTGGAAAAATAGGTGAGATTGGAAGCAGTGCTTTTCACTCTTGGGCACACATCAGAATAAACTGGAGAACTTTTTAAACAGGCTCCTGGACCCAACTATAGGCCTACTCTAGGCCCTAGAATCTGCATGTCTAATGTTGAAGGCCAGGAAATTAGATTTTTCCCACTGTTTTCCAGAAAATTCTGAAGGGAAACAAGATTGTAAAACCCCTGTTTTAATATATTGTGATGAAAAATGACAAACCCAGGGTTTTTTCCAGATGAAATAGAAAGATGACAGCTGATACCATCTCTGACAGCTGATACCATCTCTATATACTTTGTTTTTAGCTTTTTAGCCCCAAATCTGCAATTCAGAAGGATGACTCATTCTGAAATTTCTCTGGTTCTGGCTTTGTTTGGCTCCCTTCCCCCTCAATAGCCCAAGTACATGTTGTGTAAATTTGATTCTTGATCAGGATTTGGTTTTAGCCTTACAAGATTAGTGCCAGAAAAAGAGACTAGAGTTTGCTGTGGTTTTAAAATGTAGCTTGAGTCAGTTTTACTAAACTTGCAAAATGAAGCAGGTAGATACAACCACACATATATATTTTGAGTAACAGAAGCCAAAAGGCTGGCCTCTCTCGCCACATGTGTGGGAGGAAGGTGGAAATGACACAGAAATGAATTGCTTTTAGTCTGATGGAAGAATTTGTTTTGAAAAGGCATAAAGATGGTTTGAAATGTTCGGAGGATTTTAGAGTGGCCTTAAAAAGTAATTTACTGGTTCCCTGTCCACTCACTTAGCAGTCAAATGATGGTGGCAATCATAATAATAGCAAACAAGCATTTAAAGTGAAACACCAGCATTGTTTTAGCTCCAGGCTTATGAAAGAGCATGTGTCTGTGAGGATGGTTTGGAGAAAACAGTATCAGAAGGAAAATGGGAAAAAAAACTGGGAATGGTCTATAATGGCAGATGGTAGATAAAGAGTCTTCATAAGTAAATACTGCCAAGACAATGCTATTCTAGGAGGGAAAAAAACAGTAATCACTGATCTGGGCAGGGCTGCGGTCATGCACTCCCTGTGTTAGAACCCAATCACATCAAGAATACCCCAAAGATTTCAGCTTCATTTATGAGCAGCAGTCCATGCTGCCCATCAGCAACCCCCACCCCTCAGAAGAGTAGTCCTAGGGTCCCCCATATGGAGCAATACCATGAACTTGGAGTCCATTCCTCCTGAAACACAATCCCTTCCCCTCTAGTATCTTTGTGCCCTTTCTCATACATTTTTATCCACTGGGCTCACCCTTTCTGCATAATTACTTCCTTTCATTCAGAGTTATGATTATACCTCCTTGTGCAAGGCCTGTGCCCTTGCTCCCTTTCCCTGCTGCTGCCCCATCTCTTTGTGGATACTTATTTGCATGGCACAGGTCTCTTATTTGAGGGTTCTTCCATTCATCTCTCCCCCAACAGAGTGAGTTTATAAGCAACAGGTCTGAATTCTTGATTTTCATACCCCTTTTAATGTACACATGAGTAGCTCAATAGTGCTTCTTAAATAAAAACCATGGCTTGGTGTCCCAGATCATGTGGGAAGAAGATTCAAATATGACAATAAATTCTGGTCCCCAACACACCCCAGACCCTTTCGAGCAACTGGGTCATTTCCCTTGCCTGATGGCACCAATTCTGAGAGGTTTCAACCTCTGTATCCTTGGTAGGATGTCACTCTGATCCATCCTGCCTGCAAGAGCCCATGGTCACTCTTCTTACCTTGCTATTTATTCTCACACTTTTCACTGAATCCCCAAAGAGAACTAGAGCCATGTTTTGAGAACCTGTTTGGAAGAGCAGGTCTCAGTGACCATGGCCAGGTATAGAAAACAATGATTGCAAGTTTAGCCTGTGGACTGAGCTGGCTCTTGGTTAGCATCCCAGTTTTGTGATTTTGCTGTTTAGCATGTTGGGCAACTCTCCCCCCATCCTTTTGTTTCTGCAAAATTAGCCATCATAATACCAATTTTACAAGACAATTGCAAGGTTTGAATAGGGGAATGTTTAAAAGGCTGAGTCCTGCCTGTTAGCTGCTATTCCAATTATTAATCTGGTGCCCTCATTTTACAGATAGGAAACTCTGAGACCTAAAGTTTCCATTTCAGTGACTTATTCAAGGTCACACAGCTGGTTGCTGGCACAAAGAGCAGGGACCCATGTGCACTGCCCACCATGTGAGGCTTTTCCTCAGCACTGTGGGACACTGGGATGCCAAATGGTTCCCAGGGATTGGGGTGGGGGGTGGGGGGTCCCTGTTGGAGACACTTTGCCCCCACTCTGGGGTAGGGCTGAAGCATTCGAAGCCCAGCATGAATGCATCAGTAGGTATGGGCTTGACACATTAGACAAAGACCTAGGGGAAAGCAGGTAGTTATATTATTATAACTCAGGTGATATTATAATTATAATAATAATAATTATTGTTGTTCTTATTTGAGATGCTCACAATGCTGACCAGCTGGACAAACCAGAGGATGCTTCAGGGAGAGTGGAAATGAGGGAAGCCTTGAATAGTAGATGTGTTTTAGATGGATGGAGAAGAGGGAGAGGCCACTGTGCACCAGATATGGTAACAGGCAAAGATCAGACACAACTAGAAAGCGCTGACTCTGATGACAGAAGTCAGAATAGGGATTATCTCCATGTGGGGGGAGGGGAGCCACTGAGAAGAGACATGGGGAATTGTTTGGAATACAGGAAATGTTCTATATCTTGGTCTTAATCTTGGTTATCTTGGTCTATATATTGGTTATACAGATATTTGTGATGTTTTTTAAAAAAGCATCAAATTGTAAATGTAAGATTAGTGCACTTTATGTACTTTGATATATGTATTATCCCTCTGTTTAAAAAAAAATCACCAGTAGTACCATTTCCTAAGAATAGTAAGTGCTAATGTGTATATTAGTTACCATCTGGACAGAAGAGATAATTACAATAACCAAGATCTCCTACCAGCTATGACCTTGGCTAAGCCAGCCTCTAGGCATTCATGCCTGATCTACAGAAATGGGTTAATAACAGGGTCAGCTTCCTAAGATCCTATGAGGAGTAAATGACACTATGTATGTAAAATGCATAGCACTATGCCCAACAAGCAAGGAAACATCTTTATTAGTAAGCCAATCATCTCTTTTGTTGTTGTTCAATTTTTAAACAAATTAACTTATGATGAATTAAGAAATAAAGTCTTGGCTGGGTCAGTGTATGACTGGCTCAGCCAAGCGAGGGTCAACAGCATTCAGAGGCCGCTGGCTGCCCCAGACTGGTCAGCAGGCAGGCAGGGGCACATCAGGTGTTCAGAGTATTCACTGGATACTTGGCTCAGTGCCTGGCTGTAACCAAGTGAAGAAAGAGTTGCTCAGAGGTCCTGCATGGTTCACTGGCTCAGTCAGTTCTCATCTACACATGACACTGTATCTCCCACTTCAAACTTTTCCAGTCCTAAGTCTATGGGAATCAGAGCACTGTGGGAAATCTGTCAGGGCAGCAGAAAGGGAGTCTGGGGAAACTGAAGCATTGGGGCAAGTCTAAAAAGCACTGGAGAATCCAGGCACTTCCTTTTAGCTAGAATCCTTAGCTAAAACCCATTATCTGCCTAGGTCTCAGATTTTCCATCTGTTGATTAGCAATCGGTGTCCTTCAGGGAGACTGTATAGTTTGATGTGAAATCAGACAGACTGTATAGTACTTCTGGATCAACTATTTAATAATTTTGCTCCCTTAAGGAATAACAATATTAACAGCAAAATCAATATAATGTATCCTATGGCCTAGTTGTTGTTCTAAGCACTCAGTTTATTCTCATGAGTACTTCATCATACTATTATTATGTCTGTTTTATAGATGAACAAACTGAGGACAGAGAAGTTAAGTAAACTTCCTAGTGTCCCTTGGCTAGAAATTTGTAGAGTGGGGAGTTTAAACCCAGACAGTCTGGCTCCAGAATCTGAGACCTTAACCATTACACTGTGCTGCCTCTTTACATATTGGCTACTTAACCAATAGAAAATACCTTATTGTAAGGGCGGAGAGATGTGATAAGTATTAAAATGTATAAAAAATTTAGAGGACTCAAATATTAGACGCAACCACACAATGCATCTTAAAAGATCTGAACCACTAAGCATAGGCTACATAGTTTTTAAAATGTGACTGATTCACTGAGAAGCCATTTTTACCTAAAGGCAATATTTCATGCGGTACCCTGTGCCAGGTGCTAGGGACACAGAGCTGTGGGCAGAATAAATTTTGTTTCTGCCCTCACGAAAACTATAGTATATGGGGGCTGGCAGACACTAGGCATACACATAAATAGATGTAATTATAATATAAACTGTGATAAGTTTCAGGAAAGAACAGGATTCTTTGAGTGATCATCTTGAAGGCATCTAATTTAGAAAGGCAAGATCAAGGAGGACCTCTCTGAGGAAGTGACATTTAAGCAGGAGCCTAAAAGGAGATACACTATTTTTGTCAGAATATGCCAATTGGCAGCAGAATTTGAGGATCAAATCAGAGTGTGACTTATGGACAAAAGACAGATTCCTACTATGTCAGGATGTAGCAGCACAGGATTTTTTGAGTATCCTTTGCTTCTCTGAAATAAACCGATGGGCTGCTTTATAGTGGTTGGTATTTATATAATAGTCACAGTGCTCTTGCCTTCGAACCTTGTCCAAAACCCATTTCTACCTGTCAGAATTTGCATATTTTTTCTTTAGAGATTTAGCAAAGAAAAGGAGGATTATTGTTCAAGAGAAACATTTTGGCTTTAAAATAATTAATGTTTAAGAAGATTAACAGTCACAGAATTACCTCATGGATAGGGACCCCCTATAGGTGCCTCAGCTTTTAGGAAATGTTCAACCAAAGCCAGACTCAGAGAAGGGAGCCGTCAGCTTGGGCATGCATTTGTACATTCTTTAGGGTCTTAGAGTCCAGACTGCACTTGTGCCTCGCCCAGATAGTGTAGGTGGATATCGTGACATGCACAATCAAAAAACACTCTACAATTAGCTTCCTCCAGTGAAAAGCCTTTGCCAGCTTCTCTCATCTGTGTTGTTCCTGCCTTCAATTACTTTGAGGCACTTGTTTTATTACTTAAAACTCCATGGTCAGAACCACATAGTTTAGCCATTATTTATTTTTCTAAATATTTCCTACTTGTTAGGGTTTCATTTTTCTCTAAGAAGATTCAAAAACTTCCAAAGCAAGAAATATCACTTTTTGTGAAGATGGAAGAGCCTCAGTATATACCCATACTGGTCCTCTTGCTGTTAGATGAGAAAAATGAAATGCAGAAAGAAAATACCCAAAACCCAAGCCTGGCTTATAACAGAACTGCAGCTGAGACTCCAGTCTTCTAACTTTTAGCCCAGTGCCCTTTCCTCCATATCACACTATCTTCTACACCACCTAATCATGTTAAATGTACAGTAAACCTTCAACTACTACAGAAAAATGAATGAAAATATGAATATTTGACGGAGTGGCCTCTTAATCCTACAACTTCCAGAAACATAGCCAGGCATTTCAGGCCTCTGGCTATTTCAAGAGAGAAAACCCTGAACCTTAGAGAAACAAAGCCATATTCACATTTGACTATCACCAAGAGAATACAGATCTCATTCCCTAGAAAGTTAAGAACCAAAATAAATATGAAAGGGAATTATCTTATTCCTTCAGGAATTTGCATCCAGAAGACAACTGGACAAACAGTTGTGTGAGGGAGAAATACTGTCAAGTGCAGGACCAACCCAGTCAGTTCTGATGTTTGCTTTTGCAAAGTCAACCAGTCATGGAACCCATCCAGTCCTTAATTAGATCAGACCTCAGTTTCCTCATGAGATCAGGATCAGAATGAGTCAAAGCTATGGCATTACTTCTAGATTTATAAGGCACCAGAACTCCTCCCAAAAATGAAGCTTCAGAGCATTTCCTTATCTTCTTGTGAGCTGCTTTTCAGGGACAACAAATATAGTCAAAATCAGAAATCAAGTCAGCAGCTGGTCTGAACTGAACCAAGGTCTCCCTAATCCCAAATCTAAATTGGTGGGGATTTCCATCACATGGCAATGAATCTGCCTTAGTAGAATTCTCCTTCAGGCACATTCTCTCCCATATCAGGTACAACTCCAGGGTCCTCTTTTTATACCAAAGAAACCCAGTTGTATTTGTCATCTTTGGGGAGTGGAACAAGCTCTTTCATGCTGATCAAAGCAAGCTCACTGACAACTGTGACTTTAAACCAAAAGAACAAACCTAGGTCACATTCATGATGCTCGTCTAAAATAGTTTGTCTCAGATAGTTTCACCATCATTTGTTTACTCAATAACATTTGTCTGATACATGTACATGTCACATTGTCCTCGGTGCAGGGGGAAAGATGGACATGGTCCCTGGCATCAGGGAGCTTACTTGCCAGCATGGAAGCAGACCCTGAATAGATAATTACTGAAACAAATTTTTACCCTGAAGATACAGGATGCTGTGCAAATGACTAATAGAGAAAACTAGTCTCTGCCAGAGGGTCAGAAAAGGCTACTCTGAAGAAGTGGTATTTAAGCCAAACTGAAGGAAAAATAGAAGGCAGACAGGATGACTTGGTGGAAAAAGTATTATTGAGAGGAAAAAAAATGCATGTGTGAAGCTACTAAAGCAGAAAGCAACTTGGTGAATTTGAGTAACTGGGGGAAAAAACCAGAGTAACTCCTGGAAGGAAAGCCAGGGACAGTGATGTAGAAGGAAGTGATGGGCAGGGACCAGGTCACCCCAGGCCTTAATGTGCCAGGTGAATGAATTTAGACATTGTCTGATAAATCTGGGAAACCTTTGAAAGGTATAATCAGAGGAGTGATATGATCAAATTTACATTTTAAAAGCATGATGTTGGTTGCTATGGATCTAGGCAAAACAGTATGCAAAGAGACCAAGTAAAAAGCAAGCAGAGGCCCGGTAAGAACTGACTGGGATGGGGTGGTTGGAGCACATGTGGAGACAGTGCGGGAGAGAGAGTGAGTCTAGGAGTTTATGCTGTGAGCAACTGGGTGCTTGATGGTGCCATTTAACAAAAGGGAAGCAGGAAAGAAACCAATTTAGATGGAGGAGATGTCTAAAAAGAGTAGGCAGGTGGTCAGATCTGGCACAGAAGAAAGATTTGAAATTAAAACCATGGGAGAAAAATAGTAGATTTCCATGAGGTCGGATGTAGAAGAGGGTTGGGGAAAAAAACCCAAGAAGCTCCAATATTTAATGGCCATAGAAAAGAAGCTTTCCATGAAATCTCAGTTGGAACAAAGAAAGAGGGTTTCAAGAAAAATAGAGTGGCCAACTGTCAGATCCTGTTGAGAAGTCAGGTAAATAACAGTTCTAAAACTTTGGATTTGGCACCCCAGAGATCATTTGCAACTTAGTAAAATCTTTGGTGAAAGGCACTGGGAGAATGTGCTAGAGTGAGTTGAGTAATAATGACATGCATTAAAGGACACATTTGTCATGCATGTTCTTTGTGGTATTATGTCACATAGAAGAATCTGTGACCTCAGCATCTTTAAAAAAACATCACTTACAAAATTGATTGTCTAAATTCCACTGTCTACCAGTACTTTAAAAACTGTCTAATTATTTTAGTATTCTTGTTGAATCAAGTTTAGCCTTGATCCTTACAAAATTTTTGGCTTACATAAATATATCTGGGCATGTTAAGTCACAGTTTAAAAAATTGTAAGAACTCACAGTATTTGTCAGTTCCCCTCCCTCAGGAATTCTGAAGGTCTATTAGTGACATACCTGACAGGGTCCTGTTGAATAGGACAGGAATTCTGTTGGAGGGGAGTAATAGGAATAGAAAGAAAAGCCAATTTTGCATGTTTTAAAATTCTGTATATTTTAAAAACAACTTATGCACAGTATGAACCCCATTCAAATTATTTAATCTATTGGAATTTGAATTGCCTCACTAACTAAACACTTATTTTGGGTAGCTGAGTCATAATCAAAAGAATTCACACTATAAAGGTGGGGGATGGAGAAATAAGTGCAAACATCATATGTTCTATATATTGTATTTAATTGTAAATGATCTCATCTGTTTATTTAGTTTATATGCTTAGAGCTAATGGTGTAGAATTGATATAGACTAAGAGGCTGTTGGTGATTAAATCACATATGAAATGGGAAATATTAAAGTATATATTATGCATTTGTACAGCACTTAGCTTACAAAATGCTTTCACATACATTATTTGATTCATCCACAACAATGTCAGATAAGCAGAAGAGATGTTGTCATCTCCAGTCTATAAATTTGAGAAATGAGGGTCAGAGAATTCAAAAGATCTAGTTATTGTCAAAACTCAAGTTTCTTGTTTCCAAGCCCTTAAAATGATTGTAATCATTTACAATTAAATACAATATATAGAACACATGATGTTTGTTTGTTTTGTTTTTGGTCTTTTTTTTTTTTGAATGATTATAATCTGAAGTCTTTAGTGCTAACTCAATATACCATCTCTTTTCTGAGTGCACAACACTACCAGATCTTGTGATGAGGAATTTGTTTTCTTCCTTAGTGATGAAATCTTTTCTCTTCTTCTAATCCCATTTTCAAAGTGTTGGGGGAGATTTTAGGGAAAAAAGATCTTCCTCCTCTTCAACTTCATTTTGATCTGTGGATGTTTTTATGAGATGTTTTTAGTCACTTTCTTCCCCCTAAACTCTTATATTTCTTTCTTTTCTGAATTACTCTTTATTCTACTTAAACTTCCACAGAAACTCGGTAATTCTCAACACTTCAACCTGGTACACAGCTTTCACCCATTGGAATATTTCTTGTTCAGCACCATAGACAGTACAAGGCCAGCCCAGCCACTGCCTACTGCTTTCAGAACCATAAACAATGCATGCACTTTCCTCCACACTGTGAATACTTTGGTTTTACTCCAGCCCTGGCCAATAGATAAGCTAGCTATTTTTTTCTGGATAATTCGTCAATAAATTATGTCCAGCAAGAATTCTCATATCTCCATTGTTTTACTACCAGGGACACCTCAGCACTATTCAATTTCAAAGATGGTTCTGTGATATTTTTCTGGTGCTACAGATAGCTGACTATTTGGTGGGACCATGGATAATGTGGTCTCACTTTCAACACCACTAACAGCTTTTTACACTTTCCCAATAGCATAGCTATTTCAAATGGCCTCTCTTCCTTGGACAGCATACTCACATGCTCAGTGCCCTGTTGCTCCAATCAGATGACTAATGATTAAAATTTTGGGGAGAATGGACAGCTCAGTTAGACTCATGTCAGTATCACTATCTAAAATGCTGACATCTCTGGGACCATCTCTAAGTTTTGGCTAGTCTGACCACATCCCCCCATATCGCACATTTAATTCCACTCTCCCATTACCATCCCATTGATAAAGCTAGCTTGGCATCACATTCCTAGAACTAGAGAGCCTAATCACTCCCTCATCACCATGCATAACTCAGTGTCACTCAGCTATACTAATGGATTGATTACTTTTCTCAGGACCAATTCAGTCACACTCAATCCAGTGCTGTGAAAGCCCTACCCTACTCTCAGTCCTGTGACATCCCGACAACATGCTGCCCACACTACCAGGCAGCCAACTCATGGCAGCAGAATCTAAAACAGCTCATTATCACCACCCTGCTCTTTGGGTACCCCTTGTAATTATAAGGGCTACACCCTATAATTTAGCCGTGTTTTCAGTTACACCAATATCCCAAACATCCTTTTTCAGCAACTCGAACAATCTAGTCACATCCTCTCCATTCCATGGTACTTATTCACACTCCTCCTAAGCCCCTGTGACTAAAACCATTCCCACAACTAGAACAAGGTTCAGCCGGTCTTAAAACTTTTCTTTCTCCTGCTTCTGTGACACTGACATATCCTTGTTCTTCTTCCTTTTTGGCTACAGCATCTCTATAATGTTCAGTGTCTCTCCACCCCCACAGCCCTCCAAGGTCAGCCCTTATTGTTCTCCTCCCACATTGAAGAACAACTTTTATCCAAATCAGAGTGGATTTTGGGAACCGCAAGTCAACTTAATTTATTATTAAAGAAAAAAGATAATTTTTTTCCTAGTACACAGGACATGGTCACTTTCAAACTATATTGGTCTCACCATTCAGGTGTTCTTACTGTCTTTTCACCATTTTCCCCAAGCTCAATTCTGGTGGCAGATAAAAAGCTCTAGCAATATGCTGATACACATCCATTCAAGATCCCGCAAGTTCATTTATTTTATCATTCATCTATTCCACAAATATTTGCTGATCATCTTCTTTGTGACAAATACTCTTCTTAGGGTTAAGGATTCAGCAGTTAATGAAACAGACAAAATTGGTGTTTCCAGGTAGTACAAATTCTAGATGAAGGAGATAGATAGGACACAAATTAAAATACTAGTTGGTTAAAAGTGCTGTGAAGAAAAATGAAGAGAGATAAAGGGATAAAGAATGGCCAGGGCCTGCTATTTGGGAAAAGATGATTAGGGGAGGCTTTGCTAATACGGTGATATTTGAATGAGCCATGTGGTCATAAGTGGGCAGAAATAATAGCAAATTGAGCCTTAATGTAAGAGTATAATTGGCATGCCCATGAAAGAGCAAGGTCAGCTAATTAGGCTGGGTTCCAGTGAACAATGGAGAGAAGGAGGTGAGATGAGCTCAGAGATGAAGTCGATTAGAACACAAATCAGAGCATGATTTTAAGAAGTCACTCTGTGGCAAAAAGTATTGGTAGTAGACATTTGTGAGAATGCTAGCAGTGAGACATGTTAAGAAGATAAAATAACAGTCCAAGAAAAAGATGGTGGTGAAATAGACCAAGGCAGTATCAGTGGAAGTGAGTCATAGTGGTTTGCACTGTGGGGGTAGCAGTGGTTATCATGACAAGTAGCTAGTTCTACTTCTGAAGCAGGATCATTTGAATTTTCTGAGAGACTGAAAAGGAGACTTGACAGAGAGAAGGAGTGGGTAATTCCAAAGTTTCAAGTCTTGGGGCCTGAGCCATTATAAGGATGAAGTTTTGATTTATTGAAATGAAGACAAGGAAAGAGCACATCTAGGGTAAAAATATCAACTTCTGGACTTTATACATGTCACAAACATCCATATATGGGGTAATAAGTGAACAGTTGACTGTAAGAATTTTGAATGTAGGTGTAAGGTCAAGGCTGGAGATATAAATTTAGGTTTATGTTTCAAATATGACTCTAGACTATCCATGTTGTCTTCATAACTTCACTCTTTTTCCTCCTGTGGAAAGTGTCTGTCTGGGAAGGTGGCCAGGAAAGTTGGCTGAGGCCCAGTACTACATTTAAGCTTCCAAGGGTTATGGATATATAGTGTGTTTACTGCTATATTCCCAGAGTCTGAAACAATATCTGACATAAGGGAGGAAGACTTGAGAGAGGACCTCTAGGTTTCTATCTTAGAAAAATGGATATTCAATTTATTTAGATTGGGAACGCAGGAGGAGGAGGAATTGAGATGGAGAGAAGATGAAGAGATATGGGAGACAATGATTTTTAGGTATGTCCGTAGAAAATATAAGGGGATGGATCCAAAGGCAGTGGATTAGTGGATTCGAGTTCAGAAGAAGAGTCCAGATGGTAATTTGAATTGTATGTAAGTAGATGAAAGTATGTGTGAGAGCATGAGAAGGTGCAGTTCTACAAGGGTTGGTGGCTGACACTTTTCCCTACTAATCAGGCTCTGGAAAAGCTGTAATTACATGTTTGCTAACATCATACCTGCCATACAAAACCGAATGTTCCATTAGTGGGGAAAAGTCTCTATTGGACTCCTTAGAGTCTCAGTGAGTTATCTAAGTCAAAAAGGCTGTGCTCTGAAGACCCTTGAAACCTCACCAAATCTGAATGCATTCAGACCAGTCCCTGGCTTTCTTAAGTCCCAGGACTCTCCAGTGATGCCCCATTCAGCACATTCCAGAACTGCTCTAGCCAGCCAGATATGGAATCAAAAGAATCAGTGATAAGACATTCAGCCCAGTTATAATCTTTATAACCTATAGTAAACAAAGCCCCTCACTGGTTCTGGGTTTTCTTGTAAAGATAATACCTTCTATCTACTCTCAGGGTTTCTGTGGGAATTAATAAAGATAATTATGCCCACTGTTGATGTTTTTGTGCATTGATGATTTAAGTAATTCTTCTCTGAGCCTTGGCCATCACTATCAATTCAATCTGTTGCATGATCAGAGAAACATTTTTCCTACTGAGAAAAGCTGGGAGAAAGGACCTTCTGCCTATTATCTGCAACTTATTCACATCTCTCTCCATTTAGCGACCCCAAGTCTTCTGGCCCTTCCACGCCACATACCTTAATCAAAGATATACCAAAGTTATTTACATAGCCAGATAATGAATGGTTAAATTGTTAACCATTCAATCATCTCTAGTTGATTTTTGTACCTACTTAGAAACTGCTCAGTCATTGAGATTCAGAAATCCAGGTTAAGAGGCCGCCACAGCCCATCCATTGGAGAGCCAGTGGGTCTTCCTGTCAGCTAGACATTCGAGACACAGGGCATATATCTATAGAAACTTGCTACTCAGAAACAAACAAATTTCACTGTTACCATGCCCTGAGTTTAAGTTCCCTGAAGCCTTTGACCACCCATGATCCTATTCTGATAACAGAAAGGAAGAGGTCCCAAAAAACACCCACTAAAACTTTTAAGGATTCAGAGCTTCTCGGGATGGTTCCTGCACAAGAAACCCACCACTTGATGCCACATCTATTCTTCCCTAAATACCCAGTGCTGGCAACAGGTCTACCTCCAGAATCTAGGAAGATTTTCATCAAAGCTTTAGAGCTGTGGGTCAAGATCCTAAGAGCTCACTGGACCCTATAACTCTGACCATTCTACCTTGCCTCCCCAGTTGCAGAGGCTTCCAGTGCCTCTCAAAGGTAGAATACCTTTAGCAAGTTCAGCTAAGAACTTATGAAAATGCAGCCTCCTGGGTCTCACTTCAGACCTGATGAATGTGAATCTTCACATTAGAGTCCTGGAATCTGCTTCTTAGCCCATCCTCCCCAATATGAAGCTGATGCAGACACCCCAGCAACAGATTATGTCCTGGCATTTGAAGGTCACTGTACTAGAGAAGGTTGGAAAATGACGGTATCCTCAGAGCCAGAGATTACTGCAGAGACCTCAGTGGCTGGATGCTGGTGACTTCAGATCTGATTTCCCCAGAGCAAGTAGGGGGAAATGCCCCATAGGTTCTGTTCTACCTATCTGGGATGACACATCATCCTGTTTACTTCCAGACTAATCCTAAGGATGGCAGGCTTCCTAAGAATATTGCAGCCCAGAGAAAAATCTAGAATCATTGGAGGGCCCTCCAGGCTTTATGTGGACTGTGGTGGACTAGAGCCCCAGAGATGCTGCCTGGCAGTGTTAGAGACTATATGTTAGATCAGGATTTTGCAACTCATGGGATCAAAGAACTATTTTTAAATCATCATGAACTGTTAAGTCATCAATAGGAGAAATCTTAGAGGTCATTAAGGAAAAGAGGTGGTATCAGAGAGATGAGGGCTCCTCCCAGGACCACAGTACATAGAGATCTGACAATAGCAAGCAGGGAGTCCCATCCTGTACATATTGAGCTAGGACTGGCGATAGCCAGCTGGGTCTCCGTCGTAAAGATATTAGAGCCAAGTGCCGCCTTTGCCGCCATGTGGTTGACTTGTGCTACCTTAAAAAAGTCACTGGACTTGGTCATCTCTTAGGTTTCTTTTATTCTTATAATTGGATCTGTGGTTTTTCCTTCACTTTGTAAACAAAATGTTGTTTAGCTTTTCAGTGTCTAAGCCCTGTAATTAATAGTATTCATTCAATTAATATCTATTGACTGAATATCTACTAAATGCCAGGCACTGTACTAGAGTCTAGAGAATCAAAATTGAACAGGGTAAATTTGTTCCCAGCCCTCAATGAGCTTACAATTTAGTGAGCAAAATAGAAAACAGAAATTACAAATCATAAGTTTATGGGAAAAGACCAGCAAGTTATGGGAGCATGAAAGAGGAATCTTAAGAGAAACTTCACAGAGGGTCAAAAATGGAAGAGTTGTGGAATGAGAGTGAATTAGCAAGCAAGGGAGGCAAAGCAAGAGTGGGCATTATTCCAGCAGTAAAAATAAAATATGGAAAGGCCTTAAGATGAAAAAGAATGGATAGGATTCAAGGGGAAACTAATAAAATAGTATGGCTCACAGTCTAGTACCTGGATTGTCTTGAGTGTTGTGGGAAGCTTTAGAAGGATTTTAAATAGGCTGTAATATAATTAGATCTGTATTGTAGAAAGATAATTTGGTTATAGTTGGAGAATAGGTTAGAAAGGACTAAAGGAGAAGAAAAAGACACACTGGTGCTGATGGGGATGGCAGTGACTGGCTACTGTGTCCTGGAGAGTTTAGAGATATGAAAAGAACATAGAAAGGAGAGAGGATCAATCGCATCACATATCTGATTGGCTATGGGAGTGAAAAGGGAAGGACATAATGATGACACCCAGGTTGTTGTAAGCAGGCTCAGAGATAGGCTATTTGGGACCATTTACAGAGGGAGAGGGTTTCAGAGGAGAGGTAGTTATTCAAAAGGGAAATTTTAAAAGGGAGAGATAATGATAAATTCAGTTTGGGGCATACTGAGTTTGATGTGCCCATGAGGCACTCAAGTGGAGAAGTTAAATGAGGGTTGCTGCACCAAGGACATGGTGAAGACTGGGGACTCATTTACATTAAGATAAGAATCAAGCCTATGGGAATGGGGGGAATACTCTTGGGAGACGGTGTCAGACACACCCAAGATTAAGTGCTCACTCTGCCACTTACAGGTAATGTAGTCCTGGGAAAGTTAACTTTGTCACACTGGTTTCTCATTTATATCTTGGAGATAACACTTCACAGAGTATAGTGATGATTAATGCAATAATGCATGCAAATTGCTTAATCCAGAATTCGGGACATAGTAGAATCTCTGTAAATGCTAGCTAATATCAGTACTGCTTATGTTATTACTGTCATTTACTCAAAAAATATTTTAAAAGACCATAGAGTTCTAAGATTCACAGTGATATATGGGAGAAAATAAGAAAGAGGAGATTAAAAGAGAGAAAATTAGTAAGCTCAAGAGAGTATATGATAGCAGTAGAGGAGAGAATGTGTTTCCAGGAAGAAGTGGCCAAAATGGACATTAAGACAATCAAGATAAGAACTGAGACGTTTCCCTTCAAATTAGCACAAGAAGGTCTCTGTTATTCTCACAAGGAGGCTTTTCTTGTGAGATAGTGGACAGAGAAGCCAAGCTGCTCGTCCTAAAGAGTTACCAGGGAGAGGGAGATGAGAGTTCCTCATAAAACTCAGTAGAGACTGGGAGAGAAGAGGGAAGATTTGGATGGGCTGTGTATCAAGTAAAAGTGTTTTAAGTCAAAGGAGATTTGAGAATATAAAAATGATGATAGGAGACAGTAGATAAATAGGAGAGAAGACTGAAGTAGTGAGGAGATAAGACCCAAAGCAGAGGGGAAAAATGTTCTTAGCCAGAAGGAAGGATGATATTCTCTCTGTTGTCAGGAGAGAAGGAGAAAAAGAAGGTACAGATACAAGTAAGTCAGAGGTTTGGAGGCATGAAGTTGAGGGAATTGTATTTTCTCCAGGAACCAGGGAAATGCTCACTGGCTTACTGCAAGGGAAAACAGGGAAAAGACAGAAAAGAAAAATGGACTAGAAGAAACTGCTGGCTCAGGAACCATGATTCCTGGCAGCACTGATTGTTCCCCATCACACCTCAGAAGTCCAGATTCAGAGAAACATGAATTAGATTCATCTAGATCAGCCTATGTGTGGTATTTAGGATGAGGATGGAGTTAAAGATAAGGGTCAGGGTGTGGTCGAAATGGTGGACTCTAGGTATCTGATATGGATATCAAGAGAAGTATTCGGATAAGGACAAAGAGAAATTAGCCTGGAGATCCAAATGGAATTCAGTAAGGGAAGAAATGTTGAAATATATCAATAAATAAAAGGTTGTGGTCAGAAAGTGGGATGAGACTCAAGATAAAGTAGATCAGGAACCAAAGTCTTAGGTGAGTACAGGAAAGTGGCTGGAGCCAGTGGTGATTGAAATGAGGAGAGAGGGCAGTATGGCTAAATGTGGTGGTGGTTGGGAGTGGTATGTTACAAAATGATGATGAAATGAAAATGCTGAAAGATGAAAGAGCAATGACTTAGAAGCCCACAAAGAGGTACTGGAGTAGGATGGAATAAATAGCCTCCCCTGAGAACACTGCAGGAGCTGTGGGACCCTGAGGGGTGTTAAGGAGGGAACAGGAGGGGTGTTGGGGGAGCTGTTCTAGCAAGCCAGATGTGAGGAATGGGAGGGAGAGGGCCAGAAAGGTAGGCTGTTACCTTTCTGTGGCTATGTTCACTCTCATAAGAATTCTTTCTGAAGAAGAATGAGAAGATGGAATTCCCCTTTGGGTCCCTGGAAACTACAAACTTCCGTAGATTCACTCCTGAGTCCCTGTTGGAGATTGAAAAGCGAATTGCTGCCAAGCAGGGAACAAAGAAAGTCAAACGGAAGCTCAGGGAGCTAAAGAACAAAGAGGAGAAGCCTCGACCCCAACTGGACTTGAAAGCCTGCAATCAGCTGCCCAAGTTCTATGGTGAGCTCCCAGCAGAACTGGTTGGGGAGCCCCTGGAGGACCTGGACCCCTTCTACAGCACATATCGGGTAAGGCCTCCTGGCTGGAACATTGCTCTCAGCTCTGGGAGAGGAAGTCTTTGTCCCACCCAGCCCAGAGAATCATACAGCACCCTGGGTGATATTGCTGTCAGCTAGACTCAGTTAATGAAAAATACACTGAACCCACATCTTTGACATTCATCTTTATGGTATTAATGGTAGAGGTTAATTAAATCCAAATCCTAAAAGCATGATTGCTTTTGCCTTGGAGTTTCTTGGGTGAAGTTGTTTTTCCCTTGAACAAGGCCCAGCCTAAGATCTTCATGGGTATGCTCTGTTTGCAAGGGGGGAGAACAGAACTTGAAGCTAAGGATAGAGGAGATAAGCAAAGAGGGGACAGAAATTAGGATGATTTAAGCCAGTGGTCCTCAAAGGGGTCCTCAAAACCCTTTCAGTGGGTTCAGGAGGTCAAAATTGTACCATAATATTCTTAGATGTCACATATCTTTCTCACACTCTCGTGAATATACAATAGTGAAAGTCAAGGTTATTGATAAGGATGACACCATCAGTATAACAGCTACTGAATTGTATGCTTGTACTTTCCTATGTGTTTAATTTTCTTGATTTTGATCTTTAATATTATATATACACTGTATGCAGATATGCACATACACGCACACATATATGCACATACTTCTGTCCATTGGGCACTTTCAATGGGCTCATCTTAATGCGCAGACATGGGCTGTGTTGTGCTGGGAAGGTGGAGATATGGCTTTTAGTCCCCAGTCTTCTCTCTTTGCCCTTCCATTTGGCTGTTACGTCCCATGAGCTGATGATGCCCCTTATGCTCAAAAATATGTCTGTGTGAGATGCATGGTTCTCACTGGAGGTCCTTTTGTTTTGCTTTGTTTTGTTTTAGACATTCATGGTGCTGAACAAAGGGAGGACCATTTCCCGGTTTAGTGCTACTCGGGCCCTGTGGCTGTTAAGTCCTTTCAACCTGATCAGAAGAACAGCCATCAAAGTGTCAGTCCATTCATATCCTTTGTACAGTTGTCTCTTCCACATGTTAGAATTAGGCCTTGTCCACTGTGTCCAGTACCTTCTTCAGAGGTAAGCAGTAGCCTCCCTCAATTAAATCCTGAAACATTAAAGCCATTAAATGGGGAAAAATGTGTTTATGACTTTAATTTCCCAAGACAGAGGGGATGTCACAGGTGGATTTGGGTTTACCTAGAATAGTCTGGATATACCCATGGGTGCACAACTTGAAAAATGTCCTCTTTGTGAGGGGAGCTTTGCTGATGCACCCATGCACATTCTCACCATGGTATGTGGACTGCACAATAGAAAATCTAGTAAGAGGCCCCTAAGGTTCTTTGGGCAGATAAGCCATGCCCTAGCCATGTGGAAGAGTAGCTATTTTTTGAGCAAAAGGGCAGCACCTCCCAGAGGACAATGACAGCAGCTACAATCACAGGGCACTGCCAACACCACGTGGTATCCCCAAACCGCAAGCAGGTTACAAGTGTCAGTAACCTGAGTTCACAGCATTGCATTAAAGGCACCTTGGTCAAATGTCTGTATGTATTAATTACTTCAGGTAGTTTCAACAGCTACTTTTAGTATTTTTTTTTCAAAGCAAGACAAACTAATACAACAAAGACTTTGGCTTGGTTTCCAAAGATCTTACTTAGTGACTGTCCAAATTGGAAATTCCTTTTTTTTTTAATTTATAAAAATTTTATTACTCCTTTATCATTCCTAATGACAAATTCAGCCCTCGCTTCCAGAGGTTGATTTGAAAGCACAGGTTTGCCTCAGCCGCCTGACAGATGGTATCCAGCCCCTTCTTAGGAGACTCCAGTAAAAGGAGCTCTCTCCCCAAAGCAGGGGCGTCTTTGAATTGCTGGACAGCTCCCAGTGAGCTGGTGGCACAGACTTCTCAGCATGAAAATGTCCTGCTTAATGACGTTACATTTCCCCCTTACATATTAATTCTTTATGGCCAGTTCCCACTGGGGAGTTATATTTTCTTAATCAATCTTGGCTTTTCAGATTCTACAGAAAGATATTTAATGAAATAGCAGGCCCCCATTTGCTAAATATCTCTTAAACATCAGTGCTGATATAGGTACAGAAACCCTTGAAGAAAGGATTAGCATTTGCATTTTATAGATAAAGAGACTGACACAGAGAGACATCCAGTAGCACACAGTTAGGTAAGTAGTGGAGCCCATGTCCTCTGTAGAGCAGTATCAACAATAAGGAAGCAGGCAGCTAAATGGAAATGAATTAGGGTAATTTATTCTCTCAGTAGGTCCTCTAACATACACAATTACATAAAAATTTTAAATAAAGAAAATAAGCAAATATACAAACTTCTTTCCATGCATCTTCATTGAATTATATCTAGATTAGTAAGAAACAGCTAATTAGATATAAAATCCTTTTTAAAAAAACAAGTGACTGGTGAATATCCTTTTCATCTTGAGATTTGATGGGTAAATAATTACTTGGTGGAGTCACAATTAGCCAAAATAGCTTTTGAAGCTCTCCTCACAAAAGTCTGCTATTATATATTTAAATCTCATGAAGTAGGTAGATTTAACCCCCCAAAGATACTCTTCAAGGGGTGGAATTGTCAGTGTTGTTATTAATACTTCACCAAAATTATAATTCTAACTAAATGTTCTATGGATGTTTCCACATGTAATCTGGTACCTAATATATCATATTACTTTTAAAGGTTTGTGCAATTCGAGATATGATTTTAATTTAATCCCTGGGTTAACATTTTCCCCCATGTGAACACATTTCTTAATTTAATTGCAAATCAACAGGAAAATGTGGTTTAATTAGTAGAATTTCCCTTTTTAAAATAGATGTGTTCCTAAGTAACTGTACAACGGGGCACATTAAAGGCATTTTACAGAAAACTAAAATAGATTTAAATACTTGGGCTCAAATTGAAAGCATGAAAGATGAGCAGTTCACTTTCTCTGCAGGTCAAGCTTATTGTCAGGCTTTGTTTTTCTTCAGAAAGTGATTTTCAGATTCGACAGAAAGATATTTAATGAAATAGCAGGCCCCCATTTGCTAAATACCTCTTAAGCATCAATGCTGATATAGGTACAGAAACCCTTGAAGAAAGGATTAGCATGTGCATTTTATAGATAATGAGACTGACACAGAGAGACATTAAATAAATTGTCCAATAGCACACAGTTAGGTAAGTGGTAAGTCCTGAGAAAAATGTCCAGTGGGAGAAATATGTCCTTAGACTATCCACACCAGTACTCTTCCCATCAATTCCCCCTCCTCAATTTGCCTTCCTCCTTAGTGTCTCCTTCCCCTTTTGGAAATCCCTTTCCCCAACCTCTCCTCTAAGACTCTCTTCACTGGCTTTTCAGAGTTCTTCACTACAGCCTAATTCTGTTTGGGATTTTTTCCTTGAGGGAGGGTTCACTTTCCTGTGTCCATTCCTATCACTCCTAGCCAGAAGTCTGTTTCCTCCCTGTGACTGATCTCAACTAAGTTAGGAAAACAATGTAACTAAATCCAATGAAAGCTGCAGCCCTTCCCTGAATCTTGTCTTTGTGAATAAAAGACATTTGTTGAATGAACTTCCTGGCCAAATTGCATAGTAAAGACTTCGGGGCAAAAGAAGATGTGAGTTTGTGTTTCAGCACCATGGTTGACTAAGCTCTATGACCTTGAACAAATGATTTAAACTCTGTCAACCTGTTTTCTCTACTCCAGATGTAACATCCACCTGCAGTTTAATTACATTAGAAATAATGTGGATCTTACCTAACTTAGTGGATCTTCACTAAGAATTATGAATTTAATCATTCAATGTAAGGTGATCCTAGATTGCATCAAGGAAACACAATGACTCTCAGCTTTTCCTTAACACAGGCCTCAGATGGTTCAGTGTATTTATTACAGTCACTATTTTGATCAATTGTGTGTACATGACACAGAGTGACATGCCAGAGAGAATCGAGTGAGTAGCTCTGCTGTCGTTCTTGTGCCTTCACTTTTTCTATTTTCTTCCTTCACTTAGCAGACTAATTTATTCTCTCAGGTCTCCATTTGTATAATACTGAATCCTATTGTCTATCTGACTTTGTGCTATTTAGTTATCTTCTCAGTGGACTTGTTTCATCAACACATACATGGTTTTCAACTTTGAAGAGCTATAGATCAGTAGTTCCCAACCTTGGCTGAGCACTGGAATCCCCTGCAGAGACTTTAAAACAAAATGCCGATGCCTGGTTCTTACCCCCAGAGGGTGTGATTTCACTGGTCTGTGGTGGCGTGGACAGATGGGCTCCCCTCTCCTTCATAAACACACTTTCTCCTGCTGGCCACATGCATGAAATGAAGTGTCAGGAAGGCCTCCTCTGAAAGTGCAGCATGAGTAAAATTGGGAAAGTGTTAAGAACAAATAGTTCTGGGACATGCTCAGAAAATTAGCCATGAATAAAGCTGTTTAAAGTAATCATGGCTCATATACTTCAGAGTGGTCTTAATATTCCTGAGATGATTTTATCTGTTTTATAGTTTCAGAATATAGGGCCCTTCCAAAAACATCCTGCACCAATTCATCTGGGAGAGGTGTCTTGGCCCCAGATCAAGTCTGTTATGTCTTTACTAAAATATCAGGAGCTCTGTAGAATGTTCTCTTTTTCTAACTTAATATATATATATATTTATATTTTTGCTGTCTATAACAATAATAAATGCCACAGAAGGAAATGTTCTATCAATGAAGAAGAAAATCAAGTGATCATTTTAATTGATGCTGAAAAATTTAATAGAGTTTCATATCTACTTATGATTTTAAACACTTAGAATAGTAGGAATAAAAGGCAATTGCTTTACTTTGATAATGGATACCTGCTTTAAAGAAAGTAGCAAGTACCATACTTAATTGTGAAACATGAAAAGCTTACTCACTGAGATCAGAAGAAAAAAGGCAAGGATGGCTGTTCCATCAGTTCTATCATTTTGTAAAGGAGATTCTAACCAGCGTGGTAAGGCAAAGGAAAGAAATAAAAGGTGTCAGAATAAGAGAAGAAGCACCAAAAATGCTGTGATTTATAGAAATCATGGTTGTGTGTATAAAATAGCTAATGTAATCTAAATAATTAGAATTAATAAGAGTATATAACAAGGTAACTGGACACAAATTAATGTACATAAATTGACAGTGTATCTATAAACTAGCAATAAACAGTACCTATAAAAAAAGATTATTAAAGTTGAATAAGTTCTCTAAGAAGATTGAATAGTAATAATATTGAATAATAATATTAAAGGAAACCCAGAAAGTGATCTATATCAGATTCTACCCCAAAATGAGTAATAAACTGAATGTGATTCCAATCAAAACCCTAACAGGCTTTTTTAAAACTACTACTTGAAAAAGTGATTCTAAAACTTATATGAAAATGCAAAGAGAAAATTATAGCCAAGACTTTTTTTTTAAGATTTATTTATTTATGCGTACAAGCTGGGGTACAGGCCAGAGGCGTGGGGCGGCAAGAGGGTTCACCAGAGACAGAGTGGGAAGCAGAACAGACAGATCAATGGAAATACACTGCTGAGGGGAGAAGTGGGTGAGGCAGGAGAAGTCTGCAGGCCATGTGGGAATCTCCCTGGCCGGGCGGGCATTGAACTTAGGTAGCTGCTGCCGACAGCTCCACAGCGCAGCACTTAACTGCTGCACCACCAGGGTGGCCCAATCAACACATTTTTAAAGAAAAAATATAAGGTAAGAAAAAAGAGCTTACTCTGTAGGACATCAGAATTTACTATAAAACTTCAATAATTGAAACTAGGGCCTCCCTGGTCGCACAGCAGTTAAGCGCTGCGCTGTGGAGCTGTCGGCAGCGGCGATGCGAGTTAGACACGGGCCGGGGAGAGTCCCACATGGCGCAGCAGACCTCTCCTTCCTTGCCCACTGCTCCCCTCAGCAGTGTATTTCCGTACATCTGCCTGTTCTGCTCCCCACTCTGTCTCTGGTGAACCCTTTCGCGGCCCCACGCCTCTGGCCTGTACCCCAGCTTGTATGCATTGTATGCATAAATAAATAAATCTTTAAAAAAAGTAATTGAAACTAGGTGCCATTGAGGTAAGATTAGTCCAATCAATAGGGGGTGGGATATCAGCTCATAACTAGACTGATGCACATACATTGAGTTGGAGGCCCTTGGTGGCACCTTGGAATAGTGGGGCAAGGGCTGTCTTCAATAATGATTTGTCAGTATGAGGAACCCCATACATAGATTGTACATACAAGAATCACTTATAGGCAGATTAAGATCTAAGTTTCTTTGTGAAAAACAAAGACATAGCTTTTAGGATGAAAAAAAAAATATTTACCTATAAGATTGATGTCAATTTGGTGAGGTTTTGGATTTAGTGAGTGGGTCCCTGTTACCTCTGAGAAGTTTCAGCAGAGTTCCCCTTTCAGGGGGACAGCAGGTTTATCCAGGAGACATTTGCACAGACACAGGCAAGCAAAGGTCACATTTTAAAAGAACAGGATTATTAGGAAAAGAAGAAAAAGAATTGCAAAGTCACAGGGGCAGGAAATCTGCATTTTTCCAGCACAGAAATTGTTCTGATGTAGTGTTCTTTTGGGGAGGGGCCCTTTGCAGAATTGTTATCTATTGTTAAATTAATTATTTCTAGGGTGTGACTAGGTTGATGTATGATTCTCTATAATGGCCCTCAAACTCCACATCCCCACCACTGGTCTGCGCCTCTGGATACTTTCTATAGCAATGTGATACTTGGTACTTGCTATATATATAGCAGCTGGTCCTAAGGAGTTTTCATCTCTGTAGCTGATTTAACAGCCATATTAATCATTTCTACCCCTACCTCCAGTTTCTGGTCTTGTGACACCTCCATCCTAAATTTTCTATGCTTAGCCTCCATCAAGATGGCTGAGATCATATAACATGTAGAATTTCCATCATTCTTTTGAACTTTCACTGCAAATCATTTTCTCTCACAAGGAAGTTATTTGGGGATTCTGGTTAAAAATGAAGATAGCTTGCATATGTTTTGTCCATACCCTTTCAAAATATCAATAAAATGACAGCATGGGAATAAGAAGAGTATAAACACACAAGTACAAAGAGAAGAAGAAGGTGAGCTCAAAGGACAAAAGATATCAAAACAATTTTAGAAGACCTAAGGTGGGTAGAGTACCGTGAATGATTTAGCAGATCCTGTCTTGTTAAACCTCTGTGTGTGCAGAGAAGGATTTAAAAGGTGGATCAAAGATTTACCCCTTAAAACACCAGAGGTCCTGAAAATGTTGACATGATACAAGTAGCAAAAATTGGAAGTAGAAGAAGAAAAGAATGTGTGAGCTGAGTGTGTTCACTTATTGCTGCTTCTGTGATAACAAAAGGTTGAGTGTTCTTTAAAGTTGAAAAATCAAGGAATGGAAAACAATTATACTTAACAGTACAAAGATAAGCATGAAAAAGATATTATTAAGTACAATCAGATGATGGATAAAAGAGAGGGGAATGAAAGGAGAATTGTCAAATGGAAATGAGATATTGTTTAGAGAAACTGCACTAAGGGTAATGTATTTTATCATTTTAACTGTAACTATAAATTTCTATTTAGAAAAGGCAACTACCAGAAGTAAAATACAATATAGTTTGAAATCAGGGAGTGAAATTCCTCCGTTTTCTTTCTTTCTAGTTAGGAGGGCTTTAGCTATGCGAGGTTTTTTGTGGTTCCATATGAATTTCATCAGCAGTCGATCTATTTCTTTGAAGAATGTCATTGAGATTTTTATTGGAATAGCATTGAATCTGTAAATTGCTTTTGGTAGGATTGCCATTTTGATAATGTTAATCCTTCCAATCCATGAGCAGGGGATGCCTTTCCATCTTCT
>PVIJ01012978.1:28806-47199 GCA_004024925.1 Scalopus aquaticus | reverse complement strand
GCTGGGGGTACGTGGGGGCGGGGCGGGGGCGGGAGCTGCACCAGTGTCCCCTCTGGTCCCCTCCAGCCACCTGCCCGGCCCTGAGCGGGGCTCGGCCGCATTCCCCGGACTCTGCTGCCCCCGTGTGGCCAATCGCGGCATCGCGCACCTGCGCGTTGGCGGGGGGTGGCGTGGGGGGGGGATCCGCGCAGACCTGGGGTGGTGGGGGAAGGGCTGAGGGCCCAGGGATGGGGCAGGGGCAGGGCTGAGGGCCCGGAGCGGGGCAGGGGCAGGACCTGCGCCCAGTGGTCTCGCCCCTCTACCACGTGCCTCCGTGTGGGGCTCAGGGGCCAGGACAGGTCAGAGGGGAGACCCTGGCTGGGCACAGGGGCTCCGGGCACTGGGCAGGCTCAGTCCCTGAGGCCGGCCAGGCGCAGTGGGTCGCTTTGGGCCACAGGTAGGGCTGCCGGTGAGGCCAGGGCCCCTGGACACCAGTCCAGCCCCAGCCAGGGCGCGGAGCAGGCGGGGAGACCCTGGCGGCCGCCCTGTGCGCCACAGCGCTGCGCCCAGGACCTCGACAGGCCCGCGGTCAGGCCTGGCACTGACCGGGGCGCGGGCCGATGGGACAGCCCCGGAACACAGCCTTGGGCACCCCTACGAGCACCGGCAGAGCCCCCAATTTGCAATGCCGCCCGTTCCGCAGCATGGCCCCTGCCCCGCGAGGCGTCAGCCCGGCGGCCTCGGGGCGCGTTCTGAGCCTGCGGAGGAGACAGGCTCTCCCGCGTCGCTGTGGTCAAAGTGGACGGGCCAGCTGGGGCCTCGCCGGGGAGGGCGCGCAGAGGGGACTGGGGCCGCGAGGGGCCGACGCCCTGTGGGGCGGGCGGCCGTGCCGAGAATGTCCCGAGACCCAGGGGAGAGGCTCCTCGGACCCGGGCCCCCACGGCGGTGTGCTCGGTGCCCAAGCGCGGCGGGGCTCCGCGCGGGGGTCCCCGGCCCCCCGGCCGTCCCTCTGCGTGTCCTCAGCTCTTCTGACCAGGACACGGGCCGCCGGACCCCAGTCCGCCCGGGACATTATTTTAAGATCCCGCTCCGAATACAGCCGTTTTGGCCCAGGTCAGGCCCGCAGCGTGTGGATGCGGGGAAACCGCGCGAAATAAAGCGAATCCCGTCGTGAGCCCTGTGGCCAGGGCAGCAACCAGGCGCCTGCAGGGCAGAGGCCGCGGCGCGTCCCCATCCCGACCCACTCGGACGTCGGGCGGCAAAACTGAGGTCCGGGCGCCCCGTGTGGCCACCCCGGTCACCGCAGAGCGGCGCGCGCCTCTGCCCAGAGGAACTGGCCGCGCCCCCGCGGCTCCCCGCGGGCACGGCCCCCACCCAGGGTCACCCCGCGGAGCCCGGCACCGCCGCCAGGAGCCGCATCCGGGCGCTGTCCCTGGCGGGGCCTCGCCGCCCGGAAACGAGCACCGGCCCCGCTGGCCCCACGCGGCGGCCGCGGCCTGCTGGGCCCTCCCCTCACCGCACACCCAGCAGGCCGCGGGGGGCGCGTGTGGCCAGGCCAGGCCAGGCCGCCGGCGGGGGCGCCGCGGGGGCGCAGGGCACGGCCACCAGGGGTCTGCGTCGCTGCGCAGCTCGCAACAGAATCCTGCATTTTTAAGGTAAACAAAAAAATCTCAACAATTGCCTGGGGGGCCTCCCCGGTGGCGCAGCGCTTAGGCACTGCGCTGTGGAGCTGCCGGCAGCAGCGATGCGAGTTCGAAGCCCAGCCGGGGAGAATCCCACATGGCGCGCAGACCTCTCCTGCCTCGCCCGCTGCCCCCTCAGCAGTGTGTTTCTGATCTGCCTGTGCTGCTCCCCACTCTGTCTCTGGTGAGCCCTCTCGCCGCTCCACGCCTCTGGCCTGTACCCCAGCTTGCACGCATAAATAAATAAATCTTTAAAAAAAAAATTGCTGGGGCACAAGAGCTCGCTGGGAACTGAAGTGGCCAAACCCTCGACAGTGAGGGGGAGGGTCAGCCCCGTCACCTGGACATCACACGGGTCACGTCTCGAGGGTGCCGTCCGCAGGGGACGCTGGCTCGGCAGGAGCGGCGGGCAGAGGACACAGGCCGGACGCGGGGCCCACCCGCCGGGCGGAGGCGCCAGGCCACGGCGAAGGGGCGGGGCGGGGGCGGGGCCAGGCCACGGTGAGGGGGCGGGGCGGGGGCGGGGTCAGGCCACGGCGAGGGGCGGGGCGAGGGCGGGGCGGGGCCTGAAGTCCCGGCGCGGGGCTGGCGGGGGCAGGCGTCCCGCCCCAGGGCTGCTGCTGGACCCACACGTCAGACACCCCCAGAGACATTCAGTCGCCAGCAGTCACCCCGGGAAGGCCCGCACGCCTGGCCGCTGGGCCGCGGGCGCCTCAGCCCCTCCTGACACCTGCGGAGCCCGCTGGCCGGCTGGGAGCCAGGGCTGGGAGCCGGGGACCGGGCCACGCGCCGGGGTCTCGGGGCGGGCCTGGGCCACCAGGACAACGGACACTGCGGCGCCCAGCCCTGCCCGCGGGCCGAGTGAGGGCAGGGGCTTCGGAGGAGAAAGCGAGGCGCCAGCGAGTTCAAAGGGCGCCGGGCCCCGGCAGCGCGGGACCCTCCCCTGCTGCCCTGGGCCCTGCGGGCGGGGCCCGCTCAGGGCTGGGCACCCGAGGGAGCGCCGGACCGCGAGGGGCTCGCTCCGGGGGGGCGGCGCACACCGGGCCCGGACGGGCCAGGGGTCCAGGGTCTGGGCAGCCCCGTGACCTGGGGCAGATGCTCCGTCGGGGAGGGGCTGGGAGGCCCGGGGCCCCATCACCACGGAGCGCCGCTCCTGGGCACCGGCCAACTCCCCCGCTCACCCGTGTCACCCCTGCCCTGTGCGGCGCCAAACGAGGCCTGATTCTCTGAGTCCGCCTGCCTGGCCACGCCGTCAGGAGCTGGTCAGTCCCTACTGGTCAGTCCAGGGCGAGAGGGTCTCTGGACCCAGCAGCACAGGGACCTCGGGGCACCTGGCCCGTCCAGTCTGACGAGAGCACGGGCAGCCTCTGGGCCAGCGCCCACCTTCTCCTGGGCGCCAGCACTGCCCACCCGGGGCCGGCCCCGCCCCAGGCAGCCCCCTGCAGCCAGCGGCCAGAGGGGGGTTTTCTCCGCCTTCCACTGCTCAAAGGGGACACACCTGGGGTTCAGCCTCAGGCCCCTCAGCCTGGGGCCAGCAGCAGGGGGACCCCGCGCGGCGCCGTCTGACTGGACACAACGGTGGCCAGCAAGGCTCTGGACGGCGCTCAGGAGGCGGCTTGAGCTTCCACCGACACGAGGCCATTTCTCCACGGAGTGGCGGGCGAGGCGTCCCCCTCCCAAGTGGCCGGTGTCCGCACAGGTGGGTCTGGCACAGCCGGGCGGGGGGCGGCGAGGCCACAGTGATGGGGCAGCCGCTGCGGGGTCCAGCGGGGTTTCTGGGGCCGAAGACGCGGGCTCTCACCTCCACCCTCCCAGGGACCCAGCGGCCCCGGGCCAGGGGACACAGCCAGCTCCAGCACGGTCTGTCCTCAGCAGGCGTCCAGGGCAGTGGACCCTGGGCCCCCCAGCTGGGCCCCTCCCACAGCCAGCGCTGGACCTGGGGACACAGGCCGGGCCTCTGAGAAGGGCCGGCCGCAGAGAACACCGAGCCGGCCCCTCGCCCCCCGTCCGAGATGCGCAGACAGAGCCAAGGCGGGGTCCCCACTCGCCGGAGCCCCCGAAGGGCAGACCCCGCCACCCGCCCGCATACCCAGCCGGCTCCGGCAGCCAGGAAGGGGCACCGGCTCGGGCAGCGCGGGCAGGAGGCCGGCCAGGGCGAGCCGCCAGGGCCTCTGGGGCCCGTCTGCCCCCAGCCCCAGGAGCGAGAGACCCCCACAGCTCTGGGCGCCCCTGCTGGCCTCGGCCCCACCCCTGTCCACCCGCCACTGCCCACCCAGGTCCCCCGGGCCCTCGAGCACCCTTGCCGCCCCGTCCGCCCCACAGCACAGGACGGGGTGCTGCCCCCGAGCCGGCCCCAGCTCAGCCCATGGCCGTGGCCCGCAGCCCCCGGGATCAGCTCTGCCTGGGGTCAGCGTGACGGACCCAGGAGCAACTGGGGCTGACCGGCAGGGTCACGGCCTCCTCCAGCCACCAAAGGCAGCCGGGGAAGGACAGACTGGAAGCTGGGTCCCCCGTGCCCCAGGCACCCCACGGGGACCCCACGCAGCTCCGGTCCCCAGGCCCCTGCAGCAGAGCCTCACGGGCCACAGGAGGTGGGGGAGGGCCGTGGAAACTGGGGCCAGCGCTGGCCTCACCTGGTGTCCGTCCAGGTCCCTCAGGGACGTGTTCAGCAGGCCCAGTCTGGACAGGCGGGCAGAGGCCCGGGAGGGCGAGATGCTGCCCGAGGGTGGCTTCGCGGGGCCTTCCCATGCCCGCCCCCAGACCTGCCAGGCTTCCCGGGGGGCTCACCCGCGGCCAGCACGCTGCCCTGTCCACAAGCCGAGCCAGGTGGTCGGGAGGGCTGCGCTGGCCGCAGGGAGCAGGGCCGGAGCCCCTCGGCCTCGGCCAGCCTCGCCCGGGCCCTGCAGCCTTGCCCCGCCAGCCCCGCCCTCCGCCTCTGGCTGTCAGGCCCCTGTGGACCTCAGCTGGGGGCAGCACCGGCCAGCCAGGCCCAGCCCCGCCCGCGGGCAGCTCAGGGAGCACTCTGAGTCTGCTCAACACCCTGCTCCCCCCGCCGGGGCCAGAGTCCATTGCGGGGGGCAGCTGCTTGCGGCCAGCTGCCCCGAGGGCGTGGCCTGACTGGCCCCTGGGGGCAGTGCCGGGTGCGGGCTCCTGGCCACGCCGAGCGCGGGGGCGCCCGGGAGCTGAGGTGAGGGGCGGGACACCGGCCAGGGCGCACCTTCCGCCCTGAGGGGCCGGGCTGGCTCTGGCAGCGGCTGGAAGGAGGGTCCCCGGGCAGGCGCCCCCACCCGGCCCCACCCCCGGAAGCGCCCCTCCACGCAGGCCACGCCCTGCCCCCCCAGGAAGCGCAGGAACCAGGCAAAGCAGCGACTTTGATACGAAACTGTAAACGAGAGTCTAAAATGCCCGCGGCCCCCGGCTCCCAGCGTCCAGCGAGTCCCCGGCCAGGCCCGGCCGCCCCCGCCCCCGCCGCCGCCCCCGCGCCGCGGCCGAGGGTCGGTCCGGGCGGTTCCTGAGGCCCAGCGGCGCCGGGCGGCCGGCCGCGGCCCGTCACGTGTCCGGAGCGTCGCGCGGGGGCGAGGGCCCGAGAGGGCGGCCGGGCGGGCCGTGGGGCGGCGGCCCTGCGTGGCGCGGCGGCGGCGGCGGCTGCAGCTCCAGCGCCAGCGCGGGCGGCGGGCAGTCGCGCACCTGGCGGCGGTACTCCAGGAAGGTGCAGGCCTTGGTGGCCAGCGCCACCACGTTCTTGCCCACGAAGACGGCGGAGACGCGGCTGTCGCGGAAGAGCGCCATGTTGGCGGCGCGCGCCAGCACGGCCACCACGTTGACAGTGGCGAGGCTGAGCGCGGGGTAGAGCATCATCTTCTGCGGCGCGATGTGCTCGCCCTGCATGCTGAGCTCGCTGAGCGCCACGCACGGCAGCACCAGCAGCAGCATGTAGCAGTAGAAGAAGGTCAGGCCCTCGGCCCACAGCGGCAGCCCGGTGCGCGGCGGCTCCCACAGGTTGGCCTGCATGTCCAGCAGGTCCAGCAGGTCCAGCGCCACCCAGAAGAGGCGGCCGCGCAGGTCCTCGCGCTTGCGGAAGGTGCGCACGTGCGCCATGCGGTCGAGCGCGGCCAGCAGCAGGAAGAGGCCGGGCACGCACACCGACAGCAGCAGCGTCAGCGCCTGGCGCGCCACGGGGTCGGCCGCGCCGCGCCGCGCCGCCTTGTAGTTCTGGAAGACGAAGTAGAGCTTGATCTCCAGCACGAAGATGTACAGGAACCAGAGGATCATGGCGTAGCCGCGCTTGGCCGTGCGCACCTCGGCGCCCACCCACACGGCCACGTAGCGCAGCACCAGCAGGAAGCACACGTCGCCCACCAGCACGATGATGCACACGCCGATCTTGCGCGGGCCCTGGTTCTGCTCCACCAGGTAGGCGTCCATGACCGCCATGCTGCCCGCGATCACCAGCGTGGTCAGGCACACGTGGCGCCGGTCCGGGGGCGGCAGCACCATGGTCGCCGCGGGGCCCCCACGCGGCGGGACGAGGCCCTGCGGCGGCGCTTAGCCGGCGGGCATGGCGCAGCGCGGCCGGGCTCGGGGTCTGTCCGGCCGCCCCGCGGGCCGGCGACTGGGACCTGGGGAGAGCGGAGGAGACAGTCAGGCGCTGGCCGGGGCGACCTCTCCGCGCGCGCACGGCACCGGGCCGCGGGGCCTCCAGGGGGCGCTGCGGCCCCGCCAGGGCGACCGGAGCCGTCGTTCCCGCCACCGCCAGCCCCGAACAGGGCGAAAGCGGCGGCTCCGCGCGCCCGGGACCCGGGGCTCGGGCTTTTTGGACCCACGCCTGGCCTCGCTCTGGCTCCCACGCCCAGAGGGCCCGCCCGAAGCCTTCCCGCGGGGATCGCGCACGGGTGGCGGCTCCCTGCCGAGCGCGCTCTGGGCCGGGGACGGGGCGGGGCCCGGGGCAGGTTTCCTCACCCAGGACTGAGGCTCATCCCCCACGAGCCTCTAGTGCCTGCGCCCCGCTGCTCTCCTGTGTCCCACGGGGCCGGGGACCATGCTCTGCGCGCGCCCACCGGGGCCTGCCGCCCAAGCGCGCGTGCGGTCGCCGCACAGGCCGCCCGGCTCCCTCTACCACGGCGTGGGCCCCTCAGGCCGCCCGCACGGCCGTCCACGCACGCCCGCGCCCACTCGCGGGCACCTGAGGCCGCCACCCCGGAAGGCACTTGCGGCTGACTGGGGCCGGCGCTCCCCCACCCCCAGCGCCCCTGCCCTTTCTAGACAAGGACATAAAATGTAACGTGAGGGAGACTGCTGAGACCCCGCCCCGGCCGGGACAGAGGCGCTCACCCGCCCGGCACCCCGGCTGCTGCCGCACCCCGCGCCACCTCCCGGGGAGCCCAGGCCGCACCACTCAGCTCGGCCCGGGTCACCGGGCATGCCCCGCCCCACAGCTCGGCGGCCCCGCGCCCCCGTTTCACCCCCATCGGGTGGGCACGCTGGCCCCGGGAACTCCTTGGCCGGCTGCAGCCGCCGCCTGGGACTTTCCTCCTCGGGCCCAGCCAGGCCGAGGGAAGAGCGGGCCGCTCCCCTCCCCTGCGGGCTGCGCGCCGCCCGCGGCCTTCCTGCCGCCCCAGTCACTGGTCCGCAGCTCTGGGGGTGGAGGGGCGGGCAGGCCCTGCCGAGGCGCTCACGGGAAGCCCCTCCCGGCCCGGGAGCCCCTGGCGCCCTTCCCCCACCGCTGCGAGGCCTCTCCAGGGACCCCGGCTGTCCCGGCTGGAGCCCCCACCGGCCCGGAGCCTCCAGGCCCTCGCGGCGCCCCTCCCCAGCGCCTGCCACGGCCCCGCCCCAGAACCACCCTCCGGGTCCTGGGGGGCGGGGGCGAGGAAGGGGCCGCCGCCTACCCTCACAGGACCGAGCCGGCCAAGGGTGCGCGGCCCGGCCAGGCTGCGTCTCGGCCACTCCGCGCCCCGCGCAGGCTTCCCCGCGGCCCCGCACCCCCTCGCCCCGCCACCGCCAGGCCTCACCCTTGCAGCGCGCCCGCCGGCCAGGCCCTGCAGCCCCGAGGGGCCCAGGCCCGGCCCCCGCCCGCCGACGCCGCCCCGGGACCCGCACCTACCCGCCGCCGGCCAGATGCTGCGCCGCGGGGCCGGCCCGCCGAGCTCTGCGCGGGCGCGGCGCGCTCCTCCCGCGCTCCCCAGGCCCCGCCCCGCGCCCCTCCAGCGCCGCGCCGCGGGTGGGGGGTCCCGCGCCCCGCCCCCTCTGCAGCGCCGGTTGCCACGGCGACAGCAGTGCGTGTGACCGCGGGCAGCGGGAGCGCGCGCGCGACCATGCGAAGCCACCTCGCCACCCCTCCCACCTGCGGGAGGTCCCCCACGGCCCTTCGCTGCCACTCACACCCCGAAATGCTGCGGCAGCCTGCACCCAGCCGCCGACGGGGACCCCACTCGCCCCCGCCGGGGAGCTGGCCTGAGTGCGCTGGCCTCGGCAGGCGCCCGGCGGCACACTGCGGTGGCCGGTGGGACCAGAATGGACCCCAGCCCGCTAGGCCTGCCCGGTGGCCACCCAGCCTCGCCCCCCACCCCAAGTCAGGCCTTGCAGGCGCCTCCTCTCTCCCCCCAGCCCCTGCTCCCTGTGCCCCCCACGCACAAGCCCACTGGCCCCTGGAAGGGAGCTGCCCACCGTGAGCACAGGAGGGGGTGGTGCTGCCACTTGCCCCCCAAGTCCCGCTGAAAGGGACACGGCACCCCACGAGCAGTGGGGATGCCGGCCTGGCAGGTCCTAGGGTCCCTGAGTCCACAGGGGCACTTTCCCCGCCAGGCCCTGCCCCTCTGGGCTCCTGCCCCCTCAACCGCCCCCCAGGCCTCCGCTCCAGGTGCCCCGGCGAGCAGCCTGGCCCAGGGGTCCGGGCCAGGCGTGAGGGCAGTCGTCGCCGCTCAGCCCTCCCATCTGAACACCTGCCCCCCACCGGCGTGTCTCCCGGCCCTGAGAAGAGGACCCCACTCGCGCCCCCAGAAGCGCCCCCCCCGCCCCCCAGCCTGTCCCTCAAGAAGGCCCCTCACTGCCCGTCCAGTGCGCTGTCCCCAGCTGGAAGGCGCCTTCCTTGCCCGGGCTGCAGCGGGCCTGCCCCTCCCTCCAGGCCGGGCCTCCGGCCTCCTGCCTTGGCTACTGGCCGTCTCATCGTGGGTCTCCAGGGCTGGCTCCACGCCCCCCGCCAGAGGCTGATGGAGCCGGACTGCCCACAGAGTCGGGGTGCCGCGTGGCACCCAGGGCCCCGGAGAGCGGCACCTGCGAGGTGGGCGGGGCCAGGGGTCAATAAGCCCCGCCCCCGCAGCCACCGCCCCGCCGCCTGCTGGGAACAGCGCCCGGCCCGGCCTGCTCAGCCCACCGCACACGTGTGGGTCCACTTCGAGTCCCACCGCTGGCCGACGTCCACTCTCCGGCCAGCACCGCGTTCTGCGATGGCTGCCGCTTTGTAAGTTGTGAAGCCTTCCAGCTCTGCTCACACAATACCATGGCTTTTTTTAAAGACTTATTTATTTATGCATACAATCTGGGGTGCAGGCAGAGGAGGGGGGCTGAGGGGATTCACCAGAGACAGTGGGGAGCAGAACAGGTGGATGCACTGAAATCCACTGCTGAGGGGCAGCGGGGGGCAGGAGAGGTCTGCCGCGCCCTGTGGGAAGCTCCCCACCGGGCATCGAACTCGCGCTGCAGCGGCTGCGGACAGCTTCATGGTGCTGAGACTTAACCCCTGAGCCCCAGGGAGGCCCAGCAATAAGGTGGCTTTGACCACGCTGGCAGGGTCAAAGGGTCCTGCAGGGTCCTCCTGGCAGGACTGGTGCAGGCGGGGACAGGCAGGACACCAAGGCCCAGCGCCAGCGAAGGCCGGGGGCCCGCGGGGGCGCGCGGGAGGGGCCGCGGGGGCGCGCGGGAATGACGAAGGGCTCTGGAGAGCCGCAGCAGCAGCCACGGGAAACCGCAGACTCCAGAATAAACAGAAAACTGCAACTGTCTTGCAACAACAAAAGAACTGTAATCTGCTAGTGAAATCGCCCGCGGGAAGACGCCTCGCCACACTGGCGGGTTCTGACTCGAGGAGGAAATCTCAAATTGTACCCACAATGGAAACTGTCAGGGGTTGGACGAATAAGCAGTGACCGTCAACTCGGGCGCTGACGCGTGTTCACTTCGCCACCCGGACCAGACCGGGCACGAGAAGGGCGGGCGACGCCGGTGTCACCGCGGACACAGCCTGCCCACGGTCAGCCCCGCCCCGCACGTGGACGTCCGACTCCGTCACACGTGAGCTTACGGTTTTCTCCTATTTTGCAAAAAAGCTTTTAGGGAAATGAAAGAGGAGGAAATTTTCTAAACATTATAAAAAGTCATGGAACAAAAACGCAGAGCCAGCACTGACCGCACCAAAGGGCCAGCCGTGGCCGCGAGGCCAGCAGGACGACCGCGCCACGCTGCTGCCCCCGGCAGGCCGAGCTCGGCAAGACACCCAAGGGGCGGGCGGTGTCCTGCGTCCATCCTCACCCGGCCCCCAGGCGGGCTTTGCACAGGCAGGGGGCACCCGGCAGGGGCCGCGGGGGGCCACGGCGGGCGGGCAGGGGCGCCGCCTCAGCACTGCGCGGTTGGCCTTCGCTGCTCGGGGCTGGGGGAGGCGCGCCCGTCTCACACGGGGCGCCCGTGTACACCCAGGAGGGAAAAAGGCGAATCCAGTGTAACAAAATGGACATTTGCTGCCCACCAGAGGGAAGCCAGCGCGGCCTCTACCCAGAGGCCGGAGGGAGGAAGCGATGTCTGCGGTGCAGAGCCGCGCGGGGCCTCCTGGCTTCGACGGTCAGGGCCAGCCCGCTGCGACGGCAGCAGTCCCATCAGGTAAACGACGCACGGCTGCGCGGGCAGCACGCCCCGCGGGCACAGGCCGCGAGCCCCAGGACCATGCTGGACAAGGGGACACGGGGGTGCGCTGCGGGAGTGGCCGGAGCAGTTAAAATCCCCGAGGCACCGCCGAGGGGGCGCCGGCGCGGGGGGCCGGAGCTACGCGGAAAGCTCCCAGCGGGCGCGCCTCACGCCGGGGGTGGGGGGAGGGGTGGACCCGGAGCGCCCCGCACCGGCCCGTCCACCACGCAGGAGCCACCTTGGAGGCGACGCAGCAAAGTCTTGCGGGTCGTAAGAGCCGAAGCAAATCAAAAGGTAAATGAGAAGAACTTCCAGCTAACCTCCCCGCCAAAGACGCGCCTGGGCCAGAGCCCGCACCCCACCCAGCGCCCCCTGTCTGCCTTTTCCTGACCTCCCACCGCTACGCCCCCCTCCGCAGAGGGAACCCTCAGAATGCAGACGCCCCGGGCCTGGCCAGCGCCCTCTTGCTCGGGCCACCTGCGCATGCTCGAGGCACAGGCGGCGCCCGGGCGCCCCGCCCCCACGGTCCCCCCCCCACAGGCTCCCCCTCGCCCCAGTGAAGCCTCAGGAGCAGGTTCTCCGTGATCCCGGAAGACGGTGAAGGAGGGGCCTGGGGCCCTCAGGGCTTTTTCGGGCGTTTTCAAAAAGATTTATTATGCGGGCCTCCCCGGTGGCGCAGCGGTTAGATGCCGCCCGGTGGAGCTGTCGGCAGCGGCCACGCGAGTTCGACGCCCGACCGGGGAGAGTCCCACATGGCGCGGCAGACCCCTCCTGCCTCCCCGCTGCTCCCCTCAGCAGTGTGTTTCCGTCGATCTGTCTGTTCTGCTTCCCATTCTCTCTGGTGAACCCTCTCACCGCCCTTCGCCTCTGGTCTGTACCCCAGCTTGTATGCATGAATGGATAAATCTTAAAAAAAAATTATTATGCATAAAGAGCTGGGGTGCAGGCCAGAGGTGCAGGGGGTAAGGGGACTCCCCAGAGACAGAGTGGGGAGCAGAACAGGTGGATCCACTGAAACACACTGCTGAGGGGGCAGCGGGAGACAGGAGGGTCTGCTGTGCCCTGTGGGGAGCTCCCTGGCCGCGGATCGAACTCGTGCTGCGGTGGCTGCCGACAGCCTCACAGTGTGAGACTGACCCCCCCGCAGGGTCTTCCCAGACCGTCTATTCGTAGGTTTCCCTCGGCGTGGTGAGCGCCGCAGCCGTTACCCGCAACAGTAAGGACACAACTGCACGCGACACAACAGGACAGAGCTGCCCGGGCAGGGCCCCAGCCTGGGGTGGGGCGAGGAGACATCACCGCGGGCGGCCCCACCCCAGCCCCCCGGCTTCCGGCCTTCTCCGGCTCGCACCCCCAGGCGCCTCCCGAGCAGGAGACCCCGCTCTGCGGCCAGCGCCCAGCACCCAGCCCCGGGGCACTCTCTGCTGACCCCCCACGCGCGACACCACCCCGGCCCCTCGCCCACGCGCTCGGGTGGGGACCGCGGATCCGAGCCCCCACGGCCGCTCCCGGGCCCCTCTCCGCCGCGGCCTCCACGGCCACGTCCGCGCCCGCCCCCCAGGACGGGTCATCTGCGCGGCTTCCGGCCTCGGCCATCTTGGCCGCTCCCTGCCCGCCCCTTCCTCGGCGCTGGCCGCTGCTCTCCGGGCCCTGGCAGTGCCGGGCAGCGCGCAGGGCCCCCGGCCACCCCCGATTCCCGTCTTCCGGGTGCACACATGACACCACCCACCGCGGGGCCCCTCCGCCTCCTGCAGGATGGCGAGTCCGGCCTACCTGGCGGGTCGCGGCCCTGGGCCCGCTGGTCCTCTGCGGCTCCCCTCGAGGTCTCGTCCAGCAGCTCTCCGGCCGCCCACCTCCTGCGCTCCCGGCGGCTTCTCCCGCAGCGCCCGGGCCTGGTGACCCACCGGGCTGCCGTGGCCTGGCGCTGGGGGACACGCAAGCCCAGCCCTGCTCAGAGCGGCACCAGGCCGGTCAGCGCCGTCTCGCCGTGCGGGTGTCCTCTCGGCTGCCGCGGGGCTCGTCCTGCTCCGCGGCCGCACAGGGAGGCCTCCCGCCCCTCGGCGGTCCTGAGTCTCCGGGCGCCACCGCGCAGGCGCTGGACCGTCCGCCGCCTCACGCCAGGGAGCCGCAGGGCCGGGGCAGGTGCTCTGCGGGGCCCGCAGACGGGTCAGGGGGTCCTGGGGCCCTCGGGGCTTTTTCAGCCTTCCAGCAGCCTCTTGCAGAGGGCAGCCGGGCGGGGTGGGGCTCTGGGCTCTCTGGCGCGCACGAGTGGGCCTCTGCGGCCAGCTCTGCTCTGGTGTCGCCGCTTCCTTTTCCTTCTGCTCTGGGCCGCGCGGCCAGCTCTGCTCTGGCCCAGGTGCGCCCACTCGCGCGCGCCAGCCCCGCAGGTGCCGGCAGTAAGCCGGCGGCGGGAAACCCCACTCACTCAGCACCCTGCACCCGCCTCCGGTCTGCCGCCCCCACCGCTGCCCAGCCAGGCCGCGCACTCGGGCCAGGGCGGGCTGCCGCTCGCCGAGGTCAAGGCCACCCGCAGAGTCAGGGGGCCCTCTGTCTGCCCGCGCCGGCACCCCACGGGAGGCGGCCCTGACCCCAGGGCTTGCCCCAGCACCCAGGCCCTGAGGGGCACGGGGGCGAGCTGGGCTCCGCCACAGGTGGCCAGGGCACCCCCGCCAGCACAGCCTCTGGACGCGCGGCACATGGGCCCGGGGTCTCAGCCGCGCGGCTGGCGCCACGGGGGAGGGGGCGGCCGAGGCCAGCAGGTCCGGCTGGGCAGCACAAGGCAAAGCCCCTCCCGTCCCCCGCAGGTGCTGCCCCCGACACGGGGGTCTCCTCAGCACCCTCAGGCTTCTGACTCCAACCCCGGGGCCGGCTTCGGCTGCAGCCAGCCGGCGCTCGCTCAGCCCACCCCAGACGGCTGCTGTTTTCTCGCCACCGATTCTTTTTTTCTTTGTAAGATTTTATTTTTGCATAGAACTGGGGTGCAGGCCCGAGGTATGGGGGTGAGAGGGCTCTCCAGAGACAGAGTGGGGAGCAGAACAGGCGGATCCGCTGAAGCGCACTGCTGAGGGAGCAGCGGGGAGGCAGGAGGGCCTGCTGCACCCTGGGGGTCAGCGCCCTGGCCAGGAATGGACTCAGGCTGCAGCCGTGACCGCCTGAGGCTGACCCCTGGCCCGGGAAGCCCCTCGCCAAGCATCCTTCACGCCGCCCCGAGGCTGCACGCTCCGGGGACGCCTGTGCGTCTTCCAACAGCCCAGTTCTGAGGAAACCCCGCTGGCTGGCCGGGGAGGCCCCTCCTGGCAGGCTGGCCTCCTGTCCTCCGCGAAGGGGCCTGCACTGTCCTCACCCCGGCACCGTGCAGCCTCGCCAGGCCCGGGGGGCCGAGCGGGCGCAGGCAGGGCCCGGGACAGGCGTGTGGGCCCGTCTGTCGCTGCGCAGGTGCCTGGGCTGAGGCGCCGGCTGCAGGCGGGCGGGCCCCGGGCTGGCAGGGGCGGGCAGCCTGCCAGGGAGGCCGGCCCTGCCCCCGCACAGGGATGCAGGTCCCGCGGGCAGGGCTAGCAGGACACGGCGTCTGCACGCGGCTCTCTGGGGACCAGGCTCCCGGGGGCCCGGGCGGCAGGAGGGTGGGGTGGCCGGGCAGCGCCTGGGGGGTCGGGGAGGTGCCCCTGCGGGGACAGCAGAGGCGGCGGGGCGAAGAGGCCTGGGCCGGCCGCTGCGGCCCTGGTGAGTGGGCGTGCCGCAGGCCCCAGGCAGCTTCGCCCGGGGGGCAGGTCCTGGCAGGCCGCCCCTAGGGTGCGGAGGCTGGGGGTAGCCAGCGGGGGCGGGGCCGGCACAGGCGCGGCAGGTCCCCACACACACGGCTTTGTCGGCCCAGCCGCCGGGAACAGTGCCCCTCTGTCCACAAGCCCCCATCGCCAAGCGCCGCCCCGAGGCAGAGACCAGCCCAGCCCGCGGCGTGTCCCTCGGCAGCCGGGCACCCGGCCTTCGGGGACAGGCTCCCTGGGGGAAACACCACTGGGCCGGCGCCGGTCACCGCGTCGTCGGGGAGGCCCCCTCGGACGTGCTCCCAGGCCCGTGGGGGGGCCCTCGGCGGCCAGGCGGCGGGATCCAGATGAGGCCAGGCAGGGCCCCCGCCAGCCCGGCCAGCTCCCGCCGACAGAGGCCCTGCAGCCGCCGCAGCTCCGCCTCCAGGCAGGCCGCCCTGCTCCTCAGCGCCCCGATCGCCTGGGCTGCCCGAAGGCCCGGGCCCCCGCGCGCGGCGGCCGTGGTCCTCACCAGCCGGCAGGGCCCGTGGGGCAGGCCCGGAGCCCCGCCGGGCCCCCAGGCGCGCCGCAGGGCCGCCAGCTCGCGCGCCACGGACTCGTGCACGGCCCTCCGCGAGGCGCTCCACTCCGGGCCCCTGGCTGCGGCCTGCGGGAAGACTCCGTGAGCGCACTGGGCAGCAGCCCCGCGAGCCCCTCGTGCTCCTGGGCCCAGACCCGGCCCGGGGAAGGGGCCGCCGAACCAGCCAAGGGCAGCACCCCTTCACCAGGCCCTGGCCCCCAGGCGGGCAGCGGCTCCCAGGGACAGGACCGGCAGCCTGGCCTCCCCACAGCCCTGCGGGCCTGGATGGGAGGTGGGGAGGAGGCCGCGCTGCCCCGGCCAGTCCCCGGGAGCAGAGCCCAGGGCCCAGACCCTGGGGTCACCCACGCTGTGCCCAGGCCACCACTGCCCACTGCTCTCTGGGAGGGCTGCTGGCCCAGGCTGAGGGGCACCGAGGCCACGCGCGGCCCAGCGCAGAGCGGTGGGGGGAGCACTCGTTGGCCTTGGGGCCCCCAGCCCCAGGCACCACCCTGAGGCCCCTGCAAGGAGCCCTGGGAAACCCCTCAGGGCAAGCCCCAGCCTCGGTCCTCCCTAGGAGACCCGCCCACCCCCGGGCGGGGGCGCCCGTCCCCAGCAAGGGCAGCAGGCCGGTCCACCCTCCCGGCACAGGGGAAGCGCCGGGGAGCTGCGCCAGGAAAGGAGGCAGCACAGGCTGGCCAAACGTGGGCGCCCGTGTCCCCGCACCTGCCTGCAGGGCGCACGGCCACGGCCACGGCGGCCTGGGGACCAGCAAAGTCCCCAGGGAACCCCTTGGGGGCCCTCAAGAAGCTCGGGCGCCTGCCCACACACCCTCCACCCTCTGGAGTCTGCAAACCCAGCACACTGCCCAGAAGCCCCTTGCGCCCGGCCTCACCCCGGCCTCCCAGGCCGCCCGCCGGGGCAGCGCCGCTCCCCGCAGCTCCGCCTGCAGCGCCTGCAGCTCCCCGGACAGCAGGTCCAGCTGGCCGGCCCCGCGCTGGGGGATCCCAGGCAGAAGTGGGGGCTCTGAGGCCGCCGGTGCGCCCGCACCCAGCACCGAGTCCTGCCGGGAGAGGCCGAGTGAGGGGCAGGGCACGGCCACCAGCCCAAGCCACATCCCGGTCAGCACGAGGCGGCCCCGCGGGGGACTGGGCCCAAGCCCAGGCCGCGCCCCAGCCGAACAGCTGGACGGCCTCCGGGACCAGCGGGCCGAGGCCCCCCAGAGCTGGGCAGGGTGCAAGGGGGACGGAGGGAGGACGGGGAGCTGAACTCAGACCCCGGCCCGGGTGGAGCCAGCTTGCTGCAGGGGGCTCTCCAGCCTCCGCCTCCCCACCTGGATGCGGGAAGCCCCCACCCCAGGGCTGCTGAGGCCAAGGAGGGGGCAGGGGAGCAGAGCCCGGGCTTCCTGACCATCCACTGCCAGAAGACCAGCTCGCGGCGCCGCCACTGCAGAAAGGCCTCCAGACGCGCGTTCTCGCTCTCCAGCCTCCGAAGCAGCTGCAGCGGACAGGGACAGCTGCAGTGGGCACTGCAGGGCGGCCCGCAGCACCCGGCCCCGCCTGCCACGCTGCCCACCACCCTCTACTGCCCAGCACAGTCTGACCCGCACCGCAGGCCCAGCCATCCCACCTCCATGCATGACCCGGTGGGCCCATCAGCCGTGGCCCCCACCACCTCCAGCCCACAGGTCAGGGCCTGAAGTCAGGCCACCCAACCAGCCCTCCGCCCACGTCCCACCCTGACTGGCCGCTGCGCCCAGGAGGCCGCACCCCGGAGAAGGGACACCCCTCCGGCAGCCCCACCCGGCACACGCGCCTGGACGGCCCGCGGTCCGCAGGGCGCCCTGCACCTGCCAGGGAGAAGGCTCCGCATGCGCCTGGGCAGCTCCCCCCGTCTGCAGGGCCCTCGGGCCCTGGGGCCCCGCCGCGCACATGAGCCAGGAGGGGCAGCCGCCAGCACTTCTCCGGGGCTGCCGCGCGTGGGCAGGTCCTCCTGGAAGACGCAGGCGCTGGGCTCCCGCCCTGTCTGCAGCCAGGACGTCCCCAGGACGGGCGCCTGAAGGCAAGGCCAGTGCACGCCCTCGGCAACCGCACCAGTGACCGGCGACCCCTGCCCAGCCCGCCCTGCAGCCCGGCCACGCAGGCCTGCTGCTGCCACCCCCAGGCCAGGGCACCGGCCGGGGTGGCCGTGAGGCCTGGCCCGAGCCAGCCGGGGAGGGCACAGCAGGGGATGCGAGAACCCCCGCAGCAGAGGCGGACCTGAGCCGGCTGTGAGGAGAGGGGCGCGCCCCCCCAACAAGAGCACCCGCAGAGCTCCTAGGGCAGCCCAGGTGCCCACCCAGGCCCCCACCACGCCCACGGGCCGCACAGGCCCTGGGTCGCCGCTCCGGGTTCCCCCCCAGACCACGGACAGCGCCGCGCACCCACCGCGCCCCCGCCCCCGCCGGTCGGCGGGAGGGCTCCCCCGGCTGAGCGCCCGGGTAGGATGGGGCTGGGGTGGGGCCAGCACCTGCTCTGCCTCAGCCAGGGGGGCCAGGCGCAGAAATCCTGGGCTCCCCAGTCACCCTAAAAGGGGGCGGAGCCGAGGGCACGCGGGAACCCCCAGATGCTGCCCTGCGCACATCCCACCCCGCGCCTGCCGCCTACCAGTGCCCGCGACAGGGACGCAGGCCCGCCAAGACCCCGCAAGCGCTGGAGAGCCCCGGGTCAGGGCCGGGACGCAAGGGGCGGGGGCGAGGGGGGAGGGGCCACCTGGCGAGTCGCAGCCCTCCTGCCGGCCACGTGCCTGGCCAGGCCGTGCGCCCCATCCCGGGCAGACCAAAGCGCTGTCCTCCGGATGGCCGGCCGGAGTCTGGCCCAGGACCCCAGACCAGCCTGTCCAAGGCAAGGGAGGGGGTGACAGATGGGACCCCAAGGGCCAGCAGAGTGTGGGTGCGCCGGGCAGCCCGCCCCACCCTCCATCACAAAGTGACACCCAGCGTGGCCAGCCTGGCCTGGTTCGGCCAGGTGCCCACTCACGCAGCCCGTCGGGATCTCTGTGACTAACTGGCCGGGACGCCTGACCCCGCGGGGGCAGGGCCGTGAGCTTGGCAAACACCCCCGCCAAAAGCTGCCCCCAGCACCGGCCCCCCAGCGCATGCGCTGCCGCCCTCACCTGCTGGCCGGCCTGCGGGTCCCTGAGCAGCTCAGCTTCAGTGGCAGACAAGTGGCCGAGGCTCCCGTCGCTGTGGCAGCCGCGGGTGTACGCGTGGATCTGAAACAGCGCAGACCCCGCTGGGAGGTGGGGCCGCAGCCGGGCAGAGCCACCTCGCAGAGCAGGCCGGGCCAGGGAGGCCGCACCTTGGGGGCCTCTGGACAGGCAGTGGTGGGGACACTGAGTCACCGCTGGCGATGCGCAAGCCCCCTGGTGCAGGGAAGCTGAGCCTGAGCCAGGGTGCCAGGGCGCAGCGGGATGGAGGGCCGGGGGCAGAGGGGACAGAGGGGCCAGGGGATGGAGAGGCCAGGGGGTAGAGGGGCGGGGGTGG
>PVIJ01012978.1:0-28706 GCA_004024925.1 Scalopus aquaticus | reverse complement strand
AGCCCCACCAGCCCGCAGGGGCCGTCTAAGGGTGGCCAGCACCAGACCACACCCAGTCAAAGGTCAGGGCCCCAGTGCGAGCCGGGCAAGCTGGACAGGCAGGGAGTGGCCTGAGCACTCAGAGGGCAGCATCGGGACGGCCAGGGGCTGGTGCTGGACGCCCGCCGGCACTACCTTGCTCAGGAGCGCACACCGCTCTTGCTCACTGGCCGCCAGGGCTCGCCTCCGGAGACGCAGCTTTCCCATCAGCCACTGCAGGTGTCGGACGTCCACGGGGCCGTCTGCTTCCGCGGGGGGCGCAGGTGAGCCGGGGCTGGCCAGGGCCTCACACTGCAGAGGGACAGGGTCACACCCCGCTCCCACAACCCCGAGGGAGGCTCCGCAGGGAGGGGGAAAGGAGGCGGCCGGGAGCAGGCTGTGGGCCCCGGGTGCCGGCCCCAGCGCAGCAGATTGCGCCCGTGCAGGGGGAGGGCCGGACCCGGAGGCAGGCGTGGTGGAAGCGCCCGCCCCCGGCTGTGCTCGCACTCACCTGGCACAGCGGCATCTCGTCGCCCAGCCGCACACGGGTGCGGGTCAGCAGCCGCTGGAGCAGGGGCTCGCGGGCCAGGAGCCAGGCCAGGGCCAGCAGCAGCGCCCGGCTGCCCTGGGAGCCCTCCTCGGGGAGCAGCGCCAGCGCCCACCGCGGATAGCCCTGGTAGCGCAGCGCGGACTTCACCAGGCGGGCTTCGGCCTCTGCGGAGGGGCCCACCAGCTCAGCAGGGCCACCCCCGGCAGTGACCCCACCCAGACCCCCAAAGGACCCCCGGGCAGGGGCCCGGCGCGGAAGGGACAATCGGGGGACCGGGACTTCACCAATTCAGGAGGCCCGGGCTACCTGGGGCGCGCAGTCAGGGCCAGGCCTGCAAGGTGGACAGGCCTGCAAAGCAAGACCCACGGGGCAGGGCTTCACGGGGGCCAACGCGAGCGGCCGTGGGCAGGGCTCGCGGGGGCGCGGCTTCCCCGGGTGGGCAGGGCCAGGGAGCGGGGCTGTCGGGAGGGGCTCGTCGGGGCGGGCCTCGCGGGGCGGTGTCTGCGAGGGGCTGCCGGGGCGGGGCTTACCCGGGGCCAGCGCGGGCGCGGCGCCGGCGGCCGGCGGCGGGCAGAGCACGCGGAACAGCAGCCGCCAGAGCGCGGGCGCCTGCGGGGTCAGAGAGCGGCAGTCGGCCGGCCCGGCCTCCTCCCTGCGCCCGCCGCGCCCCGGCCGCCCGCCCCGCGGGCCTCACCGCCTCCGGACGGTCGAACTTGGCGCGGCGGAAGGTCTCGGGGCTGGGCCCATCGGGCAGCGTCAGACTCAGCGCGGCGATGGCCTCGGGCAGGCCCGCGGTGCCGTCCGCCCGGTCCGCCCGGCGCCGCCGCCCCATGTCGCCACGCCGGCCCGCCGCCGCGGGTCCCCGCGCCCAGTCCCATCCGCGGCCGCCCTGCGGCTCAGATCCAATCACCGCTCGGGCTGGGTCCCCGCACCCAATCAGCGCGCTGGTCCCGCCCCCTCTGGCCCCCGGTCCAGTGCGCGCGCGGTCCGGGCACGCCTCTGCCCCCCAAGGAGCAGGGCCGCGCCTCCCGCCCCGCCCACCGGGGGGCGGGGTCTATGCCAAGCCACTTCCCGTCTGTGGGCCAATCGGTGCCGAGAGCTCCTAGGTCCGCCTTCCGAGAGCCAATCGCGCCACCGCGGTCCCCCACGCCCCCTCGGCCCCTCCCCCACCTTTGCCGAGGCCGCCTCGCTTCCCGCGCAGACCCTCCGAGGCCCTGCGGCCGCCGGGCCCGCGAGCGGGGAGGTCGGCGGCTCGCCCCCCACCCCCACCCCGGGGCCAGCCCCGCGCCCCACACCCCCAGGCGGGCTCGGCCCCTTCCGTCCGCCCTCCGCCCCTCCTGCCCCTCCTGCGGTCTGGACGCGAGCCGGGAGCAGCAGCGGGTGAGGACCGCGGGGAATCGAAACCCGATGTCCCCGACGCGCCCCCGCGCGCGCCCCCGCCAGCAGCACCCGCGACACCCTGCTAGCTCCCGGCAGGGGCGTCGGCCGCTCCGCTCCCCCGGGGCCCTCTGCAGCTTGAGGCAGGCCCCCAGCTGGTGCTCACCGCCCCCAGCGCTGACCCTGAGGACCCCGACCACGCTGGGCCCCCGCAAGTGCCGAGGCTCTCAGCTCGCGCTGGGCAGTGGGGGCCGAGCCCCTGGGCGCTGGACTGGGGCAGGGAACAGGAGCCACGGAGCCGGCCCCTGTGCAGGGGGTGCAGGAGGGCCTGGAAAAGGAGGGGGACCAGGGGCCCTGGGGCGCCGGGCTCCTGCTGGCCACAGGCAGCGCCAGCGCCCAAGCCCACCCTCAAGCCTGCTCCTCCCACACACGCCCTTCGGCTCCAAGAACTGGACCCTGGGGCTGTGGACCGGCCACCCGTGAACACCGGCCCCACCCGCTGGAGCCCCCCAGCCCGCTGGGCACACCTGCTGTGCACACCTGCTGTGCACCAGCAAAGCCAGGGCAGGGCTCCCGCGGACGCCCAGGGGCGGGGTCTGCAGCCGCAGCCCCACCGCCTCGCGCCCTGCGCAGCCAGGCCTGGGGTCCCTGTGGCAGTCGCTGACCACCCGTCTCCCGGGCAGAGGGGGTGGGCTCCCCCACTGAACACTGGCCGGTCTGGCGGTGGAGGTGGCCCCGGTTGGGGTGGCAGGAAGTGGGAGAGGCAGGCAGGACTCCCCGCCACAGCCCCCCCAAAGTGTCTCCAAAAGGGGAGGAGCCTGACCTCGGCTGGCCCCACCCTGGCGACCTGCCCCCGCTGACCCTGCGGCCTGGCTGCACCCGTCCTGGGGCCTCAGAGCAGACCTCCGTGGGGGCGGGGCCGGCCCAGCTCCCTCCCTGCCTTGCCACCATGGGGCGGCAGGCCACACCCTCCGGCCGTTCGCACACCCGTGTGTAACACACGCACACGCACACAGGTCTTCCCAGTGCTCAGGTTTATTGAGGGCAGGGGGTCCTGGGGACCCGCAGGGGCCATGCTCAGGGTGGCCAGGAGCCGGCGCCACCTGCAGAGAGAGGACAGTGTCGCAGGTGCCCCTGGCACCAGGCCCCAGCCCAGGGGTTCCCTTCCTGGGTGCGAGGGGGGGCTGGGCAGGATGGGGGTACCTGGGTTCACTTGAAAGTGTGACTCTCAGCGCCGCCCCGCCCAAAGCCTGCAAAGAGGAGGACAGAGGGGTCAGGCCAGGGCAGGGGGCTGGGGGGCCGCGCAGGTGCAGGCAGGTGGGTGCCGGGGCAGGGAGCAGACCTTTAGGCCCGAACATGGCGGCGTAGCAGGGGTGGTTGCAGTAGGGCTTGCCTTCGTGCTGCGGAGAGAAGGGTGGGTGAGGGGTGACGCCCTGCCCTCGCCTGCCCGCCCCCCACCAGGGCACCCACCTCGGCGTGGCTCCCGGAGGTCAGCGTCTTGCCACATTTCTCGCACTTGAGGCAGGGCCGGTGCCAGTCCTTCCCCAGGGAGGTCACCCGTTCGGCTGTGGGCAGACAGGCCGGTGAGCCGAGGGCGCAGGACCGCGGCCGGCCGGCACTGGCGTCCAGCGAGCGGCAGCCGCCCTCTCGTGGCCCGGGCCAGGGGCGGGAGGCGGCCTCCAGGCGCGCCCGGGCCCAGCCAACCCGGCCCGGCAACCAGGAGGGGGCGCCAGCCGGGGCTCCTCCAAGTGCCCAGCCCGGCCGCGCCCCTGCGGGCTGGGTGGCTGAGGAGGGGAGCGGGACCAGGGGGCGGGAGGGTCGGGCTAGGCTGCGGCGTAGGCACCCGGGGCGCGGGCGGGCGGATTTCCCACTTCCTCTTGGCCCTCCCTAGAGGACCCGGGGCGCGGCGCCTGGGAGGGCGCCCCAGGCGAGGGTTTCCGCGTCTGTTTCTACTTAGCGCTGGGAGGGCAGCCAGAGCCCCGCTCCTTCCTACCCCGCGGGGTCCCCGCCCTGGGTGCGCCCGAGAAGAGGCGGAAGTGAGCGCGGAAGGCAGAGCCGGGAGACCCCAAGAGGGGAGGCCCAGAGCCAAGGAGACTCAGACAGGGCGGGGTGAGGGGGGGGGAACAGCCGCTCCCCGAGCGGCACCGAGCTGGGCGAGGGGCCACCGACGCTGGAGTCCCGACCCCCACACCGCAGCGACCACGAGTCAGTGTCTGCGCCCAGGGCGGTGCCTGGGGGCCCCGCGGGGACGCCCCACCCACCCGGGCGGCCCCGGCCCGGTCGCCCCGGCCCCACTTCCGTGTGGGACCCCGCGGCGCCCCCGCGGGGTCCAGCCTGGGGATCCGGGGCGCGCTCACCAAAGTACACTTCCTTGTCGCACTTGGGGCACTTGGGCATGGCGGCGCCGGGTCTGGGTCCGGTGCAGGAGGCTGAGGCGGGAGCGGACGGACAGCACGGGACTGGGTGGGTCTCGGTGGGTCGGCGCCTTTCAGGGACCCCGGGACCCCGCCCCTTCGAGGCCCGCCCCTGGCCCCGCCCCCAGCCCGGGGCTTGGACCCTCGTGGACCTTAGTTCCAGGGCAAAGCATCAGGAAAGGTCATCTGGTCCACCCCGCCTATGGGCAGGCCCCGGGCCAGGCGCATCACGGAGCTGGGGGTGAGGGGGAGGCAGGGGTCGGTGGGGACTCACTGAGCGGGGCGGGGCTCCTCCTCCGGCCGGTTCAAGCCGTGTCCCCGCCCGGGGCTGCGCAGTCGCCCAGGTCAGGACCCGCGCCGGCCCCCCAAGGAGCAGGAGGTGCGCCCCACCCCAGCCCGCAGACAACCGCTCAGCCTCCAGACAGGCTGGAGTCAGGGCGGGCTGGTCGCCTCTAGAATGCAAATAGTAGAAACCAGCCACGGATCCCACACACACCCTGACGCCCCTGCCCCCAGGGAGGGTTGGGGGCGCCTGCCGGCTGTCTTGGTCTGGCAACGCCCCTCCCGAGCTCCCCTCCCGCTCCCATCACTCGTGGGACCCCACGGGGACCTGAGGCCGCAGCCCCACGCCTGAGGCTGGAGCACCCACCCAGGGAATTCGGGGGGATTCCGCCTGGGGCTGCCCACTCCCGCGGGAAGCACCGCTGCGGGGGCGGGGGCTGCGGGCAGGGTGGGCGTGGCCGCCGGGCCATCTCTGAAGGCCAGGCGCGGCATGGGGGGGGGCGGGGGGCAGTGTCCGCCCGGGAACATCGCCGCGGTCCAAGTCCACGGCCAGGTGAAGCGCAGGCCGCCGGCGCCTCCCGGTACCAGGCCCGGCCCTGCCCACCCGGCCAGCAGGGGAACGTGGGGGGCAGGCGGTCCTCCACGGCCCCTCCCAAGGCAGCTCAGGCCGGCAGTCCTCTGCCAGGTGCGGGTGGGGGCCAGCAGCCTCTGGTCAGTGGTGGGGTCCCCCCTCGTGACCCGGGGCAGTGCCCGGCCTACCCGTCCTCCCTGCGGGTGACGGTCACCCAGGTCGCCTCCCCTCTCTGGGGGAGGGGTCCCACCCTGCGGACACTCCTCTGCGTGTGCCCAAGCCACACCCACAGCACCAGGCTGGGAGGCTCTCCTGCGCCCCTGCGCCCCCACTCCGGCGCCTGCCCCCCCAGGGCGCTGCAGCGAGTGTCCTCACCGGACACGCCCAAATGGAAAACAAAACCTCATCTCCGCCCCGCCCGCTGGTCCTCAGCCCGGGCTCGTGGCCCCGCAGCACCCGGCACCCTGAAGCCCACTACCCCAGCAGGCCCAGGGAGGGCGGGCGCCCCACCTCCACGCGGCCTGCCCGCCCTGCTCCCCAGCGCAGGCAGGGAGGGCCAGCCGGGTGAGGCCCAGGCCAGCCGGCCCCAGCCCCTCCAGCCCCGGCCCCCGCTCTGAGCCAGCACCCAGCCTGGGCGCGGGGTGCAGGCCTCTGCCACGGCCCCTTCTCCCCGGAGTGCCCGCCGGTGCGGGAGCCCTGCCCCGGGGCTGTGGGGCTGAGCAGCAGGAGTGCGGGGGCAGCTCGGAGACCGGCCAGGCAGGGCCTCGAGGTGGGGGGCACCACAGCCCCGCCCCGGGGTGCTCCCCAAGGCCGCTGCTCCAGAGTGCCTGGGGCGCCCCAGCCTTCGGGGGTCTCTCCAGCCCCCGGGGCAGGTGCCGGCACGTGAGCAAAGGGCTGGCGCCGGCCCTGCCCTGCGCCCCAGACGACCCCGCAGGCAGCCTCACCCCGCAAGGAGCAGGTCCCCCGCAAACCAGGGTGATGGGTGAGTCCTCTCCTGGCCTTCCCGCTGTTTTGCCCATTGCCATAGCGATGGGCGGGGTGGGAGGAAGATGCCAGGGGGGCCAAAGGCCGCGGGCCACACCCCGGGTGGGTATGAGGTTCTCCCAGACACACACGCAGCCTCGGGCCCTGGGGACAAGCTGCCGCCAGGCTGGGGTGCCCTCCGGCTCCCGGCCCCCACGGCTCCGGGTGACCCACACAGCCACGGCCCGTGGCAGGCGGGCTCCTGCCTCCCCCAACTCCAAGTCCAGGGGTGCCCCACTCTTTGGATGATGCTGTTGGCATTGGCTGCACAAGCCCGTGGGTGCAGGGAAGGCCCGGTACCCCAACCTGGCCCAGGGCTCCCAGCTCCTGAGGGAGCCCTGCCGCCGGCCCCAGCATCCCCGGGCGCGGGCAGCGTCGGCCCGTCAGGGGCGCAGAGGCCAGGACGGGCACAGAGCCACCCGCTGCTTGCCCGAGACGCCGCCTCGGCCCGCCCGCCACGCAGCACACAGCTGCCCCTGCGCCCCCACGCCTCGCCCGGCGCCAGAGGGGACCGTCGGGCCCTGCTTGGCAGGGGCTGCGATGGTCTCAGGCCCGGGGGCAGCCCCGCAGTGACCGCTGAGGAATCTGCCCCCAGGGGAAGGTTCTGCTCCCAGGCTGGACACTGCACCCCTCCCCAAGCTGGCACTGGCCCTTGCCTCCACCCCCAAGTGCCCACTCCCAAGCCCCGCAGAGGGCACCAGGTGTCGGACACCCCAGGGCCGGGGGGCCAGGCCCTGCACCGCGGGCGCTGCGACCAGGGCGCCACTGACCGCCACCCCCAGTGGCCACCGCCCTGCCCTCCGGGAGCACACGGACGTTCCCAGGGTCTATTTTCGGCAGCTCCTCTCCAGGGACCCCTGTCTGCCCCATGGCCCCCATCATGGGCCTGCCTGGCCGGGGGTCCTGCCTGGCCCTGGCCAGAGGCCGCAGGGAAGAGACAGGACGCGGCCGGGTGGGGGGGCAGGGCAGCTCCTCGGCCCCACCCGGGGTCTGCTGGCCTGGCGGGGCTGCCCTGCCCCTCTGCCCGGGCCGGCCTGATTCCAGGAACCTCTGGTCCAGAGCCAAAGCCTGGCAGAACCACCCAAATTCCAGCCCCATCCCCTGCCGGCCCGGCGGGAACTCGCGCTGCCCCTCCCCCGCTGCCCTGGGGTCACTGGCGCCCGCGCTCTCCCGAGGCCAGTTAGCTGTGGGCAGGAGGGAGTCCGGCCAGGCTGGCGCTGGAGGGCCGGAGGGCGGCGTCCAGCAGGGGGCTGCCCAGAGGAAGGCGGGCAGGGGTAGAGGCCGGCACCTCGCCTGGGGGTGCGGCAGGCAGGGGTGGGCGGGACAGGGGACGCAGCCAGGTCGGGGAAGGGGCGTGAGGGGTCTGGCCAGGCAGCTCTGAGACAGCCTCGCACCGGCGGGGGTGAAGGCCCCGGGCTGGCACAGCGCTGCCTGGCGAAGCCGCGGGGTGGGGGCGGGGGGCTGGCCTGGCCGGTTCTCAAGGGCCACGTGGGTGCCAGGACTCGGTTCCCAGGGTTCTGGAGAGGGAAGAGGGGTCAGGTGGCACTTCAGGGCTGCGGGTGGGGGCCCAGGCTGCCCGCCGGACGCTGCGCCCCTCCCGCCTCCCGCATCGAGGACGCCCGGCTGAGGGGAGGGGACTGCGGCCACGGCGGTTGCCGACGCCCCCGCGACGGCCAGGGCGACGCGAGACAAACAGTAGCGGCACCGCCCCGTTTCCATGACAACCATTGGCAACAAACACCGCGGCGCGTCATCCCAGCCTGCAGGAAATGGGCGGCCCGGCGGCGTCCAGGCGGCGTCCTCCCCTGGGACGATCCCCGCACGGCCCAGGCGGCCGCCCCCAGGCACCCAGCGTCCCCACCCCAGGAGCGCACAGGCCCTTCCACCGGCGCGGGGCCCTCCGGGAAGCCCACAACCCGGGAGCCGCGGCGCGGAGGGGCCAGAGAGGCCCGCCTTCTCCCGGGGCGGGGACTGTGCGCCCCGGGGCGCCTTCCGGCTGCGGGGTGGGGGTCGCCAGGCCCGCAAGGGGCCGGCTGGCGGCGAGGTAGCCCCAAGGCGGCAGCGAGCGCGCGCCACCCCCAGCCGGGGGCGTCCTGGACCCCCGCAGAGGCGGGTGGGCGAGAGGGCCCGGCGGTGGCCGCGCCAAGGCCGAGGGGCGCGGCGCTGGGGGCGTGGCTTTGGGGGGCGGCAGGCGCCCCCTGCTGGGCGGCCCGCGAGCGCCCGAAGAGGGAAGCGAGCCGTCAGGTTCAAAGCGCAGAGCTGGGGGGGCGGGAGCGCCTCCTTGCGCACTGCGGGGACTCGGCCTGGCCGCCCCACGCCGCGGGGCAGCGCCCAGGACCACCGCCAGCCCCCACCCAGCCTGCTCCGGCCGAGGTCGCCCCCCCCCGCCGCCCCGGGGGACACTTTCTCTTAGGAAAGCAGCGCTTAGCTCTCCGCGGCAGTCCGGTGCTCCCTCAGCGTCCCGCTAGGCCGCCACGTGGAACTGGCAGCCTTTGTTTCTCCACGGCATCCTGGGGACCTTGACACGCGGCTGCTGTCCGCACAAAACCCTCTGTGCACCTGGGGGGCCTCGCGCCGCGCCTCCTGTTCGGGACGGTCGAGAGCCGGCCGCCCACACTGCGCCTGCAGCGCCTCACCTCCCTTCCTCGGTAGTCACCGCAGGAGCTGGCCCAACCCTGAACTGGCCTCTAGGGTGTTAGGCCGCGACCCCTTTGTCCTCTGCAAAGACATTCTTGGGGCTGTAGCTTTCTGGGGGTGAAGGGAAGACCCGATCCTACCAGCTGTGGGGCCTTCTGCTGCCCACTAGGTCCATCTGGCCATCTCTGGCACCAATGCTCACTTTTGGCACGTCTAGGGCCCAGGACCCAGCCCCAGGCCTGACCAGAAGCCAGGCACAGTGGACACTGGTGGATGGACAAAGGGACACGGTCCACGCCACAACCAGGAACACGGGGCCAGACCCTGCGATTCGCAAACCTTTTATTGACAGCGAGTCTGGGCAGATGCGTGAGCCATGGGGGCGTGCGCGCACAGGCGTGGGGACCAGCAGTGGGGCGCCCTCGGCCCTGGCACGGGCGGGCCTGTGGCATAAATAACACTGGCGGCAGGCAGGGCCCAGGCCAGAGTGGGGAGCCCGCCTCAGAGACCCCGCCGGGGCCACGGTCATACAGACATGGGGCGATGGGGGCACAAAAGGGGGCGACGGAGGTCTAGACACAGCCACGCCAGAGAGGGGCACACAGGGCGGCGCCAGCAGCATCCCGCGGCAGTGGGCCTGCAGGCCACACCCGCGCTGAGCAGGGCAGGGCCTAGGGCTGCGCTTTCCCCTCGGGGTCCTTGTCATAGATGTAGCTGCCCACGGCTCCCGTGTTCACGCCTGCGGAGCGAGCACGGCCGTTGGGGGTGGCAGCACGCGGGCAGGCAGCGCCCGCGGCCGGGACCCTCCTGGCCACACTCACCCTTGGGTCCGAAGAGAATTCCGTAGCAGGGCTTGTGGCAGTAGGGCTGGCCATCGTGCTGCGGGTGGGAGCGGGCGGGAGCGGGTGGGCGGGGCTCCGCAGCCCCTCCCCCCACCCTGGGTTTCCTCTGGGCCGCGCGCCTGCCCCCCTCCTCCCACCTTCCAAGTCCCCAAAGCCACGATCAGTTAGTTCCTCTCACCTGCAGGAGGGGACCCTGCGGTTACCCCAACATCTGTACCGGCGAGCCTGCGCTCCGGCCACCAGGGGGCAGCCTTTCCCGGTGGGCGTGTTCCTGCCCAGAGGTCCGCCCGGCCCGCGTCCCCACCTGTGACCGTGACCTGCGGCCCGCGCCCCGCCTGAAGCCCACGCCTCCAGCTGTGCCCCGACCTGCGCCTGTGCCCAAGCCGGCGGCCCGCGCCCCGCGCCCCGCTTCACGTCCCGAGTCCCCCGCGCCCCGAGTTTCCGCCCGCAGGGCGCCCACAGCCCGCGCCCTCACCTCGGCATGGCCCCCGGGAGTCAGCGTCTTCCCGCAGCGCTCGCAACGCAGGCACGGCCGGTGCCAGTCTTTGCCCAGAGACGTCACCTTCTCGGCTGCGAAGGAGGCCACAGCTCACGCGAGCCCCGCGGGCCGGGGCCGGGGCTGCGCGCGGCGCGGCCACTCACCGAAGTAGACCCTCTTGTCGCAGCGGGGACACATGTTGGGTTCTCCCGTGAAGGTGGTGACACTGGAGGCTGGGGGGGGCGGGCGTCAGGCGGGCAGAGGCCTCGGGCACCCCCCCCAGGGGCCCAGGAGCCCAGCCCACCTCTGCTGGGCCCCTTGGGGGGGCCACTGGCTTTCCTCTCTTCGGCGCGGACCACCGGGACCTCGATGGGGCCTGTGACCTGAGGGCCCTCGGCCGCGGGCTTCTCATAGATGTAGGAGCCGGCACCGCCGATGTTCACACCTGGGGAGGGGCGGGGGCCTCTCAGAAGGGCGCCCTCGGCGTCCTGCGGGGTCGGCACTTGGCCCCAATGAGCCAGGCAGATTCTGGGGGCTGGACTTTGGAGAGCAAAGGGCAATGGCAGAGACCCAGTCTGGGTAGGACCCCACTGGCCCTGCATCCTGGCAGCCCCAGGGACCCTCCACTGGCCACAGCCTGAGTGGGGGTCTGCGAGTCCACCCTGCCCACCCCACTCGTTCCGGCGCTCGCTCACCCTTGGGCCCGAACAGCGTGGCGTAGCAGGGCTTGTGGCAGAAGGGCTTCCCGTCGTGCTAGATAGGGGGCGTGGCGTGAGCGCCGGCCCAGACCCCAGTCATCGGGGCCCGACCCGGCCCAGGCCCCCAACCGGGCCCCAGACCGCGCCCCGGCCCCGCCCGAGACCCCCCATCCAGGCCCAGCCCCGCCCCCGCCCCCCATCCAGGCCCCCGCCAGCCCCAGCCCAGGCCCCACCCCGCCCAGGCACGCTCACCTCCGCGTGGCCGCCGGGCGTCAGCGTCTTGTTGCAGCGCTCGCACTTGAGGCAGAACTTGTGCCAGTCCTTGCCCAGGGAGCTCACCTTCTCGGCTGGGGGGAGGGGCGGTCAGGGGGTGCCGGGCACCGGCCCCGCGGCGGTCAAGCACCTCTCCATCGCCGCTGCGGGCGCCCCTTCTCAAGCACCTGGGCCTCTGTCCACCACCCTGAACCCCCAATCAGGCCTGTGGAGTTGGCAGAGCCCCTGCTGAGGGCAGCAGCCCTGGGCCTGAGGACCCCCGTGGGGGGCTGGTGCGGAGCCCTGAGGGTGCCACTTGCCTCCCTCCTCCCAGCGTGGGGATCCCCGCCCCCCACCTCCAGCCGCTGCTTTGGCACCCACGGTCCGAGGCCAGCTGCTGAGGTCGGGGCCTGGGGCTGCCGGACAGCACTCCACGGCGGAAGTGTGGGGGCCTCCCAGTGGACGGAAGCCCAGGCCTCCCCAGGGGAGCCCGCAGGAAAAGGGCGGAGCAGAACCGGAATTCCGAAGGGATGGGCTGGCCAACGGTGGGCGGAGAAGGCACCGGGCTGGGCCCCCACCCCCGGCGGTCTAGCCAGGCCGGAGGGGAGACCGAGGACCACGCACAGAGGCCGCCCGGGCACAGCCCCTACCCCTGCTGGGGACAGCGTCGGTCCAGACTCGCAGGGTCACTGACCCAGGGACACCGAGGCGCAGGCTGGCCGGCCGCGTGTCCATGCCAGGGCAGGCGGGAGTTGGCCGGGCCTGAGGCGGGCTCGGGCCCTGCCAGCTCAGCCTCCCCCCTGCTGGCCAGTGCGGCCGTGGCAGCTGCAGAGCAGCACGGCCAGAGCTGTGTGGACGGTCGGGGGTGGCGCGCTGCCAGGGCAGGGGAGTGGCCCCGAGGGGTCCAGGGCCACACGGAAGGGCCCAGCGCGGAGCCCAGAAGCCACGGGGTTGGGCGGCTCAGCCAGGAGCAGCGGAGCTCATCTTGGGGACACAGAGGCCACTGACACTCAGGGCTGTCGGCAGCTGGGGCGCGGGCGGTGCGCGTGCGGCCTGGAGGGGGCCTGCCCCCCGGCTCCGCCAGGACAGGAGTGTCTGTGTGTGAGCAGCCTTTGTCTTCTGCTGGGAGCCAGGCCGGCCAGCAGGCTGACGCCTTTCCGGCCTGCCCACAGGCCCATCCGCCGGGGCCCCAGAAGGACGGAGCTGGTCTGGCGCCTGCCGGTCAGGATGGTAGGGCTGGCCGGCAGACCCCCCGCCCCAGCCGCGGAGGGAGGATGGCTCTGGGAAGCGTGTCCCGCCAGGGTGGGCTCCCCGGAAGGCAGCCGGAAGCCCCGGGAGCGCCCTGCCCTGCAGGGCCAAATCCGGTCCCTCAGGTCCAGGAACCGCAAACGGCCCCCTCCTGCCCCCTCTCACCTGGGCCCGGGCCCTGTCCTAGAGGCGGGAAGGGCCCGGCCTGCGCTAAGTCAGTCCCCCTGCGGGGGCGGGAGAGGGTGGAGGGCAGGACTTTGCCGCCCTGGCAGAGCCTGGGGGAGGATCGCCGGGAGGAGGGAGAGCGGTGAGTAAGCCAGACCGTGCTGGCCGGCGGCGGGGGGAGCGCTGGAGCGCAGCCTTCCCAGGGGACATCCCGGCAGGGACAAGCCCCTCCCGGTCGGGCTTTCTGACCTTGAGGGGACAGGGCGCCTGGCCACTTGGCTGCAGTGCCCTCCTGCTCCTAGGGACCTCAGCCACCCCACCCACCCGAACCCGTGGGAACCTCCTGGCAGAAGTCGGGCCAGGGACGGGAGCGCGTTGGGACACGCGAGGCAGAGGCAGAGGCGAGGTCGCCCCCGCGCGGACCGAGTCCAGACAGAGCCCAGATCTGGCCTGGCCCCCGCGTGCCCAGAAGGCTGGGTGGGGGCGACGCCGGAGCCCACGCCGGCCCCACCACGTGTCCGTGGGGAGACGGGGCTGGGGTCCGGCCGGGAAGGATCCAGAAAGACTGGAGAGCGCGCGGCCCCGCCCAGCCCCGCCCAGCCCCACCAGGAGAACCGCGATGCGTCCTCGGAACCCGGGACGCCCTATGAGAGTGGCCTCATCCCGGGGACACCGGCGCCCCGCCCGCCCCGTCGCAACTCCACCTCCGGCCGCGCCCGCGTGGGCCGCGCGGCGAGGCGAGCTTGGGGCCGCGCACCCCGGGCGGGGGCGCGCGGCTCAGGCGCGGGGCTGGTCGGGCCGTCGGTGGCCGCACTCACCGAAGTATACGGCCTTGTCGCACTTGGGGCACTTGGAGGCCATGGTCGGTGCGCCCGGTCCGCCCGCGCCCTGCGCCCTGCGCCCGCACCCGTCTCGGTGCCGCCGCTGGCCCGCGCCCCGCCCGCCCGCTGCCCGAGCGCCCATTGGCTCGGCGGCCGGGGCGGGGCCTCTGGAGCCCGCCCCCCGGTCCCGCGCCAGGGCGGGGGCGCACCTGCCGGAGTGGGGGGAGGTGAGGGGCGGCCGGACCCGCCCGGGCCCCGCCGCCTCTGCGGCCTTAGCGAGCTAGGTGGCCTCTACTCCCCCGGCGCCCCCAGCGCCTCGCCGTTTCCATGGCAACGTCGGGGCCGCGGGGCGCTGGGCGGGGAGTCCGCTGCCCGCTCGGCTCCGGGGGAGTTCGCTGGGGCCTCAGCCCGTAAGGGCGGCGGGAGAAAGCGGACGGGCGCCCCGACGGGCGGACCAGTCCCCATGCCCGGCCCGACGCCAGGGCCCCCGAGACCCCACCCCACCCTGCCGCGCGCCGCCCTCACCGGGTCCCTTTGTTTCTCGGTTTCTATGGCAACGCCGTGCCACAGGATCGGAGCCGGATTCCCATCCGGGCCGGGTCCCCAGCGCCCCGCCCCGCCCCGCCCGCCACTGTCAGTGGTGCTGAAGACGCCAAGGTGGCGGGCGGGCTTAGAAGGAAAGGCGCCCGCCGCTTCCAAAAACAGCGAGACGGCTGGAAGGGCGTGGGGGAGGGGGCGGGCACCTCGGGGACCGCGGGCTGGGCTTCGCGCTGCGCTTCCTCCCCGGGGCCACCGGCCCGGGGCGTTAGGAAAGGGGGAGCGGGAGGCCTGGAGGTCCCCGGGGTCAGCGAGGGTGGGGGGTAGACGGGCCCAACCCCACCTGGGCCCCTCCCCGCTCTGGGTCGGGCCCCCGCCCCCAGGCCCCACCCCACACGGCCGCCTGACTTCGCCCACACCCCCTCCTCCCTCCCTCCCTCCATCTGGGAACCCCGCAAAATCTGGGGGGCCTGGGGGGGCCTTCTGTGGGCACCCCCAACCCCGGCAGTTGAACAGGGCCCGCAGCAGCCCCAGCCCTCCAGCCCTCCAGGGAGATGGCCAGCCGCTCTCCCCTGCTGGCGGGGCCAGGCCACCCCGCAGACACAGGGATCACCTGGAGCTCCTCCAGCTCCCAGGGGCAGCTGTGGTCCCACACAGACCCCACACCCACTGTCGTTTCCGTGGCGTTGGCCCAGAGCCAGCGCCCCCGACTGAGCCCAGCCTGCCCAGCCCCCCCATCTCCTCCCCGACTGGCCCTAGGCCCACGGGGGGTGGGGGGGCTGGGACAGAGGGGGGCTAGCTGTGGGCCCCCAAGGGTCAGCCATCCGAGCTCCAGGCCAGGCTGGGCATCGGGTGTCCCTGCATAATTCATGGGCCGATGCCCCCCGCCGGGCAGGCACCTCAGCAGCCCGTGGCACCTGGGCTGTGGGGCCACTGCAGAGGGCGGGCGTGCGGGAAGGCGCAGGCAGGCTGCGGGCGCCTGGCGGCCTCACCCTGCAGGTGAGGGCGGCTGGCCTCGCTCTCGCCCTGCGGCTGGCCCTGGACCCCCGCCAGAGGCTCCCTGGGGCCCAGGCTATTCTGGGCCTGGCAGGAAGAGGCACCGGCCGTGGACGCAGAGCGGCGTCCACTCCGAGGCTGCTGAGGCCCCGGGCCAGGCGGGAACAGGCAGGGCAGGCTCCGGAGAGTGGGACGCAGGGCAGGGCGGGGGCAGCGGGCAGGCCTGAGGGACCGGGCGGCACCGCGCCACGGGGCAGGGGCGCCTGTGTCTCTGGGCAGCGCAGGGCGCCGGGCTGGGAGGGAGGCTGGGGGCAGCCCCCGCCCTCTCGGAGATGGCCTGGTCCAGGTCCCGCTGGGCCTCAAGGACAGGACGGGGCTGCCCCAGGGTCCCCAGGCCTTTGGGCCCTGGCAGGTGCCCACTCCCGTCCTGAGCCGCGCTGGGGCCCCAGGGGCAGGTGGTGGGTCCCCCTCTCCCCGGCCCAGGATGGGGCCACGCCCTTTGGCCTGGGAGGGCCGAAGGGTCAGAATGGACCCGAAAGTGGAAGGGACCGGGCCAGCTGGGGGCAGGCAGGACCCAGGTGTGGGTCAGAGCGACCGGCACTGCCCTGGGCTGCTGGCCCACGGCCCAGGGCCCCTCGAGGACAGGGAGCCCTTATCGCCGCCTGGCCGGGGCAGGCAGAAGTGGTTTCTATTTTCATTCCCCGGCTGAGATTTCCAGCCGCCATGCGGGGGCAGGAGGGCGGGGGGGGGGGGGGGGGGGGGGGGGGGGGGGGGGGGGGGGGGGGGGGCAGGCGGCCAGGCTCAGCGTGGGCCGGGGAGCCCCGGGGGCGTGGCGCGGGAGACCCGCCTGGGGTTCTGAGAACAAGGCCCTGCTGAAACCCGAGCAGACCCCACGGGAAGCGCCGCACCTGCTGGGCGGCCGGGCTGGCACCGGCTCCGGCGGAAACCCCGACAGCTGGGCGGGCCTCTGCCAGCAGCGGGTGGGAGGGGCGGGGAGGCCCAGGGCTCGGGCTGTGGCCTGGGGTGGACGCGGGCTCTCGGCGCTGCTGGCCTCGGCCAGGCCGGGGGCAGGTGGGGGCCTGGGCGCCCCGGGGCCCCCGCTCCTGCTCAGAGCAGCCTGGCCCCCGGCAGCTGGCCGTCCAAGGCACGGGGATGGGGTCAGCCCAGGGGATGGCCCGGGACGGGGACAAAAGACACAGATGAAGGACTGGTTGGTTTTTTCCTTTTTATGAGTTTTTTTTCCTTTGTTTTTTAATACGAAAATTACTTGAAAAGACAAGGGGCCACCCCCAGGCGGCCGGCCCCTGGCCCGGCCCAGCCACGCCGCCCTGGCCTTCCAGGTGTAAGTCACAGGGCTGAAGTTCATCTACAAAAAAAGTAATAAAAATAAAATTTAAAATGGCACCTTCAACAGAACACAACAGAACTCACGCTGGCCCGGGCCGGCGGCCCCTCCGTTGCAGCCAAACGTAACCCAAAGCTAAGAAGGCGCCTGGGGCGGCGCAGCCGGGCCGGGCCGGGGCCGGGCGGGCGGGCAGCTAGTCCTCGATCACGATGGGCTCGTCGTTGACGGGCGCGGGCGCGGGCGGCCGCAGGGGCAGCGGCAGGGCCTGGCTCTGGCGCAGGGCCACGGGCTTGTAGGGCCGGCGCGCCGCCCGCTTGGTCTCCGAGGACGAAAGCAGCTTGCGGACCTTCCTGTGGGCAGCGGACCCGTGAGGCGCGAGGCCGCGAGAGGCCGCCCCGCCCGCCCCGCCCGCCCCGCCCGGCCCGCGGCGCCCCACCTGGTCTCCTCAGTGGCCATGTAGAAGACGTCGTCCGGGGCGTCGATCCAGTTCATGCGCCGCCGCTTGACCGGGGGCAGCGAGCCGCCGCGCACAAGGCGCACCTTGGTGGGGTACGGCTTCCCGTTGAGCAGCAGGTTCCGGTGGGGGCCCTGCAGCCGCGGGGGGGCAGGCGTGAGGGGCGCCCGGGGCCCGGGGGCCTGGCGGGGCTGGGCGCGGGGCCTTACCATGTGCCTGGTCTGTCCGTGGTTCGCCAGCCCTGGCAGGGAGGAGGACCGGGCGTGAGCAAGCGCCGCCCCGCCCCCGCGCGCGCCCCGCCCCGCCGGCCCCGCCCCTCGCGCCCCCCCCGGCCCCCCCCTCGCGCCGCCGCGCCCCGCCCCTTGCGCCGGCTCCTCCAGCCCCCGCACACCACACCCACGGTGCCGCTAGGCTGGGGCCCCGGCACGCGGGACGCGCCTGCCCCGCGCGGCTCCAACACCGCAGCACAAGCGCGAGGCGGCCCGGGCCGTCCCGGAGACTGCAGGAGCTGGCCGCACAGCGGGGCCTCTCGGCCGCGGACTGCCCTCCCTCCCCCAACTCTAAGCCCTCTCCTCAGGGTGGGGGCCTTCGGGGTCCCCCGGGACCGAGGAGGCCCCCGGCAGGGCAGAGGGAGGGGTCTCAGCGCGGGGCCTGCGCTGGCGGCAGACCCTACTTACCCAGGTAAGTGCCTAGCAGGGCCGCGCGGCGGGAGGAAGACAGGTTAGGGTTAGGGGGCGCGGGCGGGCTGCGGGGCGGGGCGCGGGGCGCAGAGCCCGCCCCCGGCGCCCGCCCGGCCCTCAGGACAGAAGGGGCTGGTCTGGGGCTCGGGGGCAGGACGCACCCTACTACGGGCTCTGTGAAGCGAGACGGCCACCCACGCGGCACCGCCCGCCTGCTGAGCCACCCGCGGCTGCTCCCGCGCCCATCGCCGGGCAGAGCGGGACCCGCGCCGCGAGGGCCGGGGTGGGGACGGGAGTGGGGCCAGCCCCGGGCCAGAGCCGCCTGCCGCCCGGCCGGAGCTGGGCGCCCAGGGCATGAGCGGCGCTGCCCCGCCGTGGTCACCCTCGCCCACGCCACGTGGGCCGCCAGGAGCCAGAGGCCAGCGCCCGGCCGAAGCGGGGCCTGGGCCGGCACGGGCACCCCGGCGAGGCCTCCGGCAGGAGGGCCCCGAGGCGTCCGCCTGGGCTGAGCGCGGGGCTGCCCGGCCTCTGGGCCCCAGGGTCCAGGCCGGCTGCGGCTGCGACGGTGGGCGGGCACGGGGGCGGGGCGGCCCGGGCAGCTGGCCGGCCCCCCGCGACGCAGCACGCGCGCCCCCAGCGGCCGCCGGGCCTTACCCCTACTGGGCAGCAAGAGGCGCTTCTTCACGGAGCCTGCGCCGTGTGGAGAGAGGAGAGAAGGCTGTCAGGGCCTGCACGCGGCCGCGTCCCCGCAGCCCAGCCCCACACTCACCGTCCACCCCATTGTGCTGCTCGTAGCCCCTCTTGCCCAGGATGGTGGGCGAGCCGCTGTTGATGACCGGGGCCGACTTGGCGGGCGTCAGGGCGCCCAGCACCCCCGACACGCTCCTCATGGGGTCGGGCTTTGGGGGGCGGGGGTGTGTCTCTGCGAGGGCAGCCGAGGCGTCATCGGGCGGGCAGAGCTCCCGCTGCGCCCTCGCAACTGGGCCCGGCCCCCCCAGCCCCACCCCCACCCCCACCCCAGACTGGGCGCGGGCAGCGGGGGCGACCCCAGACGGCAGGGGAGCCAGGGCCACTCGTGGGCACTCAGGCTGGGCTCCGGAATGTCCTTCAGGGCAGGAGTGTCGCTGGAGGCGCCCCTCCCAGCAGGAAGGGGAGCAGAGCCGCGGGCCGTGGGGGCGGGGCGGACGGGGGGCCTCACCCAGGTACCGCAGCACGGCCTCCAGCGGCTTCCGCGATGCCTGCTTCAGCACCAGGGGGCTCTGCGAGGCTTCGGGCAGCCGGGCCGCGCCTGGGGCCGGCACGGGAGCCGGTCAGAGCCCCGGGGGCCCGCCGCCCCCTGCCCGCCGCCCCCTGCCCGCCGCCCCCAGACGGCACTCACACTCGGCCTTGATGGCGGCGCTGTTGATGGGCAAGTAGGGGTGCCGGGCGGCCCTCCAGGGGCGCAGGATCTCCCTGCACAGGCGCCGGGCGATGCGCGTGAGCTTGGTGGTGTGCAGGTAGAAGGCCTGCCGCGTCTTCATGGCGAACTTGGGGCTCCCGCTGCTCCGGGCCGGGAGGCCGTGCGGGCTCTGCGGAAGGGAGCGCCCGCCCCGACAGCGCGTGAGCGCGGGCCGGCGGGCGGGCGGCGGGCGGCGGGCGGGCGGGCCGCTTACCATGTTGCTGCGGTTGGGCCCGGGCCGCTCCCCATCTAACCGGGTTGGCATTTTCAAGCCACCATATTTCTTCCAATACGTCCAACAAGACGCGCAGAGACGACACTGCATGTTAGGGGGACCCCAAGAATACCACTGGTAAGACTGGGTGGCTACGGACAACAAAGGGGGAGATAGGCGGGTTCTTAAGCAGAACTGGGACGGCAGAGCGCCGCGCGCCGCCGGCGCCCCGGCCCGGCCGCCCGCCCCGGCCAGCCCTTGGGGTGCGGGGCCCCTGCGGCGGGCGCCCCGGGGCCGGGGACTTACTGTAGCAGCTCTCGCAGGCCCGGCCGGCCCCGGGGGTCTGGCCGGGCGCCCCCGCGCCGTTCACCACGCCGGCCTTGGCGCTGCCCACGCTGATCTGGTTCGGGTTCGGCTTGTTACTTGGGGCGAGGGAGGAGGCGGGCGTCACGGGGGCGGGGCCTGCGGCGCCTGCCTGGTCCGGCCCCGCCCCGCCCCGGCCCCGCCCCGGCCCGGCCCGGCCCCGCCCACTTACTAGTTGGGAATATACACTTGCTTCAGCTTGCTCTCCGCTTCAGCCGCCTTCAAGCGTTTCTAAACGACAGAGCAGAGGGTCAGGGGCCGCAGCCCCCGGGCGCCCGCCCGCGCCCGCGCCCGCGCGCACCTGCTGCACGTATCTGTCGGTGGTCTTCCACATGTAGTAGTACTCGATGATGCTGGTGAGCGACTTCCAGGGCAGCTGCGGGGGGAGCCGGGTCAGGGCCGCCGCCGCGCCGCCCCGCAGGCCGCAGTTGTTGGGGTCGCGCAGCGGGGCTGCGGCCTCCCGTGCCCACCCCGCCGCACTGCCAGGGACACATCCGCGCGGTCTGCGCCGGGGCCACCCCCAGCGCTGCGGGACACGCCGGGCCTGTGGACGTGGCGAGGACATGTGGCGCCCAGGTTGTCCTGGACAGGTGGGCGCGGGCACCCAGGGTCGCTGCCCGTCGCCCGCCCCGCTGTCCAGCTGCGCCCACAGCCCAGCCACGTCTGCCCGTCAGCTCCAAGCCGAGGCCATCAGCGTGGGCCCCAGCGTCCCCAGGGCCCCGCGCCCGCCCCCCAGCAGTCTCTTCTGGAAGCTTCTCGAGCGGCTCTGCGGGACTGACCGCCCCGCGACCGCACCAGGAAGGGGACGCAGCGGTGCGCCTCCGCGCGTGGTCAGCGGTCAGGCTGGTGCCCTGGCGGCAGCTCTGCCTCGCGGGGCCTCTCCCGAGAGCCCCGCGTGCCTCCGGGGTGCTTGGGGTGGGGGCCCGGGACGCAGGCCCTGCTCACGCAGAGGCGCGGGGCGGCGGCCCCGGGCAGCACTCACGAAGTCCTGCTGGATGTCTGTGAAGTCCTTGCCGTACTTCTCCAGGGCCTCCTCGAACAGGCTGGCCTCCGAGGCCGACCACTCCTCCATCTCGTCCCGGCACAGCACCGGCCCGCCCTGCGGCACCAGCGCTGAGATGGCCCTGGCCACGTCGTACACGCTCCTGTGCAGGGTGTCCATGGCGTGGAACTGCGGGGGAGGGCGCCGCTGGGTCCCGGGCCGGCCCGGGGGGACGTGGGGGTCGGGCTAGCGCCGGGCACCCCCCGCCCCGCCCCACGGGGCCACGCACCAGGGTGATGTCCCGGGAGGCGGCCGCGGCGCTCATGTGCAGGCTGGGCTGGCGGACGGAGCTGCTGCAGTCCAGGGCCCGTGCAAAGGTGCCCACGGAGCTGGGGGGAGAGGCAGGCTGGACGCCAGGGCAGACGGCGCAGGGGCGGCCGGCCGGGCCCTGCCCACATGGCCGGGCCAGCGTCGGGGGGCGGCCAGCAGGGCAGACCCCGGCCAGGTGAGCCGGGCAGACAGGGCCCGGGGGGCCTCAGAAGAGCAGGCCCTGCAGTGGCCAGCAGCCCCCCGACACCCAGGCCGGGCACTCCGGGAGCCCGGGCCGGGCAGGGCGGCCTGCGTGCAGCGCCGGGACTCACCGGGCCACCACCAGGAACTGGTCAATCTGCTTGTCCACCAGCGGGTTGTGCGCCTCCCACACCTTGGTCTCCAGTGCAGCCTGGTCGCGGCCATCCTCCTCGCCTGCGGGCAGATGGCGGTCAGACGGCCACTGGAGGCCTTGCGGCGCCTGCCACTGGCCCAGCGCACGCACCCTGTGCTGGCCTGGGCACCCGGGGGCTAGCGGGGCCGCGGAGGCAGCGGCCAGCGAGGGCGGGTGGCCCCTGCACATCGGGCACTCTCTGTCCCTGCAGGTGGCAGCCAGGCTGGAGGGCGCACGTCCCAGCTGGGCGGGACCCCCTTGGACCCCCCGGGCCTCTGCTCAGGAGCTGCCCAGCGAGGCCACCCCGCGGCCCCTCCTCGACAGGCTGGGCCCCGTGCAGGGGGACAGGTCAGCCCCCGGACACGGGCAGGCGCCCCAGGGAAAGGCTGCTGGCTTGGGGGGGAGGGGCTGGGCCCTCGCACCTGGGCCGCCAGAGGGCCCCAGGCCAGCGGCCCTGCACAGAAGCGGGTCCTCCCTCAAGTCCCGGGAAGGACGGCAGCTCTGCTGCTGGGCCACCTGTCCGCCTGCCGGCGGACAGCACCTCCTGAGGGGTCCCCAGGGAAGGGCCGCGGGGAGATGGGCGAGCGTGGGCTGAGGCCGGCCGTCACGGCCTCCCCCCGGAGCCGGCACCCTCAGAGGTCTCTGAGGGGCCCGGGCTGCAGGCGCCGCTGCCAGGCCCCGCTCCGCGCCGGCGGGAGGGCAGCCCGAGCCCCAGGGCTGCTGCGGACCCAGGCAGGGAGGAGGGCGGGCGCGCGGGCGCCTTGGCCCGACCCTCAGACGGCGCGGCGTGGACACACCCCGTCTGCCCAGCAGACAGCACCCCGCGGCCCCCTCTGCGGCGCGGCGCCCTCCCCCACCTTCCTTCAGCAGGTCGGTGATGTCCGCCTGGTACCGGCTCCCCACGCGGATCTCCCCCTTATCCGCCAGGAGAGTCTTCTGCTGGGGGTCGTAGACGAGGGAGTAGAAGAAGAAGTCCTGCGACACAGCAGCGGCGTGGGCGGGGCGGCCCGGGGCCTGTGGGCGGGGCCTGGGGCAGGCGGGCGGCCGGGACGAGACTCACGCCGCGCTCCGCTGTCCTCCGCCACCCAGAAAGCCCATCCTGGGCAGCACTGGCCACAGAGGTGCCCACTCCTGGCCAGTCACTGCCAGCCCCGCCCTTCCTGCCGCGGACCCCTGGCCCGACATCCCGGGGTTGGCTGCTGCCCTCCCGCCTTGTCCAGCCCGAGCCGCCCGGCCCGCTGCCATGAGGAGCGGGCCGCCCCCGCCGGCCCGGCTGTTCTGGCCTCCCGAGCCCACCGCGGCTGCGGAGGCTCGGGCTGGAGGAGGAGCCCCTTAGGACACAGCCGCGGCGCTGGGGCCACGCGGGGGCTCACCTCCCGCTCCAGGTAGGACTTCAGGGACTCGGTCTCATTGAGCAGGGTGACGCTGCACTTCCCCCTGCAGGACGGGGTGGTCAGGCTGGGGGAGCCTGACCTGATGGGGGGCCTGGGGGGGCCTGGGGGAGACCTGATGTGAGGGGCCTGAGGGGACTCGGGGGGGGCTGACCTGACAGGGTGGCGGGGGGACCGGGGGGGGGGCTGACCGGGGGCACCCGGCGGGGCTGACCTGATGTGGGTGGCGGGCAGTGACTCCAGCTGCCGTGAGAGGAACAGCTCCCGGTGCCGCAGCTGGTGCCGCAGCTTCTCAGGCAGGTCCACCATCTCGGGGTTCTCCATCTCCTCCTCTGTCTCCCCTGGGGACGGATGTCCCATCAGCCGCGCTGCAGCCCCCCCAGGCAAGCCGGGCTGGGGGGGGCGGTAGGGGAGGGAGGGGCGGGACCCCGCTGCCTGGAAGCGGCGGCGAGAGGCCGAGGCCCGGCCCGCCCTGCAGGCTCTGGGGCGCCGGGCCGGGGGCGGGGGCGGGGCGTGGGGGCACCGGTACCTTCCTCGCCGTTGTCGGCCCCCGGCGCGGTCTTGCAGCAGACGGACAGGGCTGTGTGAGAGACGGGTGGTCAGCCCGCCTGCGCCCCGCTGCCCACCAGGGCTGTGAGGCTGCGGGCAGGTGGACTGGGGGGCCAAGGGCCTCCTGGAGAGCGCCCGGCCGCTGGCCAGGGCAGGGGCAGCGCCTGCAGCCACCAGCACCCCCAAGTGGGGCTGTGCCGCGCCCTCTGCTGCCCCCCTGTGGCGGCAGTGGGGATCCCACGGGAGCACAGGCCGCTGGTGGCACAGGGGACCCCAGCGGGCCCCGCTGGCCCCGCCCAACGGCCCAGGCTGAGGGACGCGTCCACTGGGCTGCCGCCACCTGACACAGGCCCTGCACCCCCACCCCGCACGGGCCCCCCAGGTCCTCCTCGCCCTGGGGCTGCGGGGACACAGGCCCGGCAGGGGGCGTCTCACCCCACCCCACGCAGACACCGCAGGTCGGGGCGGCCAGGAGGGTCCAGCCTTGCGACACTGGCCCCCAGGACCCTCAGGACACCCGGTCGGCCCTTCCCCTGGCCCTCTGGCCCAGCACCTCCTGGACCACCCCCGACGTGCAGCCTGTGGAGGCCCCACTCCTTTCCGGGGCGTGTGGGTGGTGGGCGGGCTCCAGGGCCGAGACGAGGGAGCCGGCACCTGCCGCAGGCTGACCGTCGGGCACCCGGCCGCCTGATGGGGACTCCGGCCGAGGAGCGTCCCCTGCGGCCCGCCCAGGAGAGGGCGGGCCCCAGGGCCGGACGGCGCTCCCACAGCTGGGCGCCCCACCGCGCAGCGCTGCGTCCGGCCTCGCCGCGGGAGCGGGGAGTCCGGGGGTCCAGGGCCTCGGTCTCTGAAGGCCCACTCCCGCCCGCCCGCGCCCTCCGGGAGGCGCCCAGCCCAGCCGCGACAGCGGGCGGACTCACTGGCGTGCTTGTCGGCCAGGGCGATGAGGGAGCTGGAGATGTCGCGCCGCCGGTAGAAGCACACCACCTTGGCCTCCACGTTCCCGTTGGCCGTCTGCAAGAGCGAGGGGCGCCCTGAGCAGGCGCGCCCCGCCGGCCCCGCCCCTAAGCCCCGCCCCGCCGCCCGGGCCCCGCCCCCGCCGCCTCCGGGAACCCGGGCACCGGACGCCATCCCAGATGCCAAGGTCAGGACGTGACCAAAACGCAGGTCCCCGGGGCCCTGGACAGCGACTCCTGGGCACCGCCCGCCACCCACAAGGCAGGCGCGGCCCCGGACAGAGCCCTCGGTCGGCGGCCTCAGGTGTCCTGCTCCCTGGCGCGCTGCCCTTGTCTGCGACCCCCCCCCCCACGCCGGGGCCGCTGCTCCAACTTGACGCCGCCCAGCGAGGCCCGCTGGACTGGACACCCCCGAGCTGCTGCCCTGTGCCGGGAGCCCACTGCACGGTCCTCGGCTACTGCAGGGGTGTCAGCGTGAGACCGCGGGGCCCCTGGCCCTCCACGCACAGTCAGCGTGCCGGCGTGGGGGACTGGCTGGGGCCGTCGAGGACGCAGACCCGGCTGCCTGTGGGCCCCCAGCGCCCCGCAGAGGGATGGCCCTGCCGCCTGCCCGCCACCCGAGGCCGCCCCTCCCGCCCCGCCCCCGCCAGCGACCAGTGCCAGAGGGGCGCGGTGCCGCCCGGGGTCCCGGGCACACGCACCTTGTTCAGCTCCTCGATCCTCCGGATCAGGTAGGGGTTGCTGGAGGAGTTCTCGAAGTACACGTAGTCTGCGGACAGGAGCAGTCAGCGGGCGGGCAGCAGGGCGCCGGCCTGCCCACCGAGGGGCCCGTGCGGGGGAGCCTGCGCCCCGCGGGAGGCCATCGCCCGGCCGGCCCGGGGCTCCCCGGCACGCCCACCGCCAGCGCTGCCATCGGCCGGCCCCGCAGAGCAGCTGCAGGGCGCCTTCCGGGCAGCGCCTCGGCTCCCCCCCACTGCAGAACGGGGTAGCGGGGGCCGCGCCCCGGGGGCTTCTCAACGCCACCGGCCGGCGCAGGTCTTGGCAGCTCCCCAGAGGCCCCGGGAGGAGCGAGAGCACCACCTCCGGCCGGTCTGCAGAGGGGACGCTGCCCATGTCAGAGGAGCCGTCCCGGGCGCCCTCTGCCCAACAGAGCTCTGGAGCCGCAGCGCAGCCGAGTCAGGTCCGGGCGCTGGCCGCTGGCCGCCGCCCACCGCCCGCAAGACCCTCTGCAGGGACGGGGCAGAAGCCGGGCAGGGCTGCGCGTCCACGCAGGCCGGGCCAGGAAGAGGAGGGGAGGCGGAGGCCCGCGCACGGCCACGCCCCAGCTCCAGCCCCCGTCAGAACCGACCTCGGCTCTCCAGCGCGACCCTGGCCGAGCACAGCCGCTGCCCGCTGCCCACCGCCCGCCCCCTTTGGGCCCAGCGCAGCCCCGGAGCTCCACCACGGCCCCCCCTCCCCCCCGCATGCCTCCCCACCTGGACATCTCCAAGGGGTGCACCCCAACAGCCAGGGGGGCCGAGTCAGGCCCTGCCCCCTCAGAGCGCTGGCCCCCGGGGCCTCGATGCAGGCCCCCCACGGGGACAGCGCACCCCTGTGCTTCGGGGGGCCTGACCACAAGGGGCCACGCGCTTAGCGGTCTGTGCAGCCGCCGGAGGTCTCGCCCCTCACCCTCTGCGCCACCCAGGCCCCCAGATGGGCGAGCTCTCCTCAACCCCCCAAATGCTCATGGCTCCCCAGACTCCGCAAGACACCCTCAGAAATCACGTCTCGCGGGCAGGCCACAGCCCCCCCGCGGGTGGACGGCGCCCAGGGCGGGGGCGTCCTAGGGGCGGGGCGTCCTAGGGGCGGGGCGTCCATGGGGGGCGAGGGCGCGGCAGGAAACGAAGGTGCCGCTCATCGCAGACCGGGAGCTGGAGGGGGCGTGCCGGGGAGCCGCGAGGACAGAGGCAGGCACTGGACGCCCGCTGGGCAGCAGGCAGGCCACAACGAGGCGCTAGTCAGCAGGAGTGGGCGCCACAAACGGGCGGGGGGCCGGCCGCCTCCTCCGCCCGCCCGCAGGGCCCTTCCCTGCACTGGCACCCTCCTGAGACGCGGCTGGGGGCTGGTGGGCGGTCAGGGACTCCCCGAGGGGCGACCGCCGCGGGCCGCAGCTGCGCCACATCGGGGAGGGGGCTCAGCAGCGGCCTCCTCTCTCGGCCTCCCCCGGCTGAGGCCCAGCGTGGGGCCACAGGTCCCGTCCCGGCGGCGGCGGCAAAGCCCCGCCAGTCTGTGAGAGAGTGTCCACCCACGAGTCCGCAGCGCCCGCGGGGTTTCGCCACCAGAGACGAGCAACCCGCAGCGCGGGAGTGGAGCCGGCGGCGCCTCTGCTGGCCAGACCCCGGCTGCCCCGGCCCTGGCCGGCAGAGCGCAGCCCAGCGGGGACGCCCGAGCGCAGCTGGCCAGCCCCGGCCTGCACACCGGAGGCGGCGCTGCCCTTTCGGACCCGGCTGGGGTGTGAGCTGCCCCCCGCTTGCCGCAGGCCTCCCAGGCCCCCACGCCCACCTGCCAGGCGCGTCCCCCAGAGTCCAAGGACAGGCCAACCCCACCGGGGGGGGGACAGACCCCGGAGATGGGCTGGGGTGCCCGCGGGGCCGGGGCCCCCGCCTCTGCAGGACGGAGCACGGGCTGGGGGGGGCCGCTTCGGGAGTCGGTGGCCCCGGCTCAGCAGCCACTCCAGGGCGGTGACGGACGCGGGGCGCGGGCCCTGTCACCCCGAGCAGCCTGGGTCTGGGCTTTGGGGTGCTGAGCCTGGCCGGGGCCCCCAGAGCACGTAGGGGTTCCGTGGGGGGCCACCGACCGCCTGCCCGGGCCACTGTGTCCCAGAGCTCTGCGAGATTCACCCCAAAACCAAGCGGTGCACCCCAACTGCAGCTGAAGGCCCCCATCGGTGGGTCCAGACCTGGGGAGGCCCCTGTGGACGCACGGACACCAGGGGCAGGACCCGCCGGCCGCAAGGCAGAGGCCTCCCAGCGAGGTGGGCACTGCCGGCGGGCCGCGCCCGCCCTGAGCTTGTCTCTCAGGAGAAACCACCCGGAAAGCGAGGTGCGCCTGCTCGTGAGAAAGAAGAGGCGCGGGGAGGGCCGAGGGCGGCGCCGGCTGGGGCGGTTTGGGGACGGCCCCCAGGCGCCCTGGGACAGGCTGGGGGGAATGTGGGGCTCACGCCTGCACAGGACCCATTCCTGGGGTCCCAGGGAGACGGCCGGCGGCAGCTCCCTGGCCAGCACCCCACTCTGTCTGGCCTGAGGGACCCATGGCTCCCGCTGCTCCAGACGGACGCCCCGGCCCGGACCCCGCCCCGCAGGCCACGGGGCAGCAGACCACTCAGCGGGGCACGCGGGCGAGCAGGGCCTCCGCGGGGCAGGACAGGGTCACTGCCCACTTGCTGAGCCGTGCAGCTGGACCCCACGCGGGTGAGCCCCGAGGGCCGGGCCGCAGGCTGGAGAGGTGTCTCGGGCGGCACCGGGGTGCGGTGGGGGCCTGCGCTGGCCTCTATTGGGAGAGGCGGTGCCAAAGGGCCGCCACTAAATGGGGTGCGGACCCCGTTCCGGCAGTGCCCCCGGGCAGGCAAGGGCCCTGGCACGGGGCCTGCCCAGCCCCCCAGGGGGTGTCCGCCGGCCCGGAGGCTGAGCGGTCCAGGCCCGAGTCCCCGGGGGGTCAGCACTGCCGGCCAGGCGGGACCAGGCCACCGGCCAGCCCTCACAAGCTGGGGCGAGCAGGGCTCTCTGCGCCAGGAGACAGCCCAGGCAGGGCAGCCCGCCCTGGCCACGCACCCCCCGCCTCAAGAGCCCCCCGGGCCGCACGCACCTCCACTGGGGTGCTGCGCCGGACCCCGAGGGACCCAGAGCTGGGGGGGCCGGGCAGGCAGCGCTCGGCCCCTGGCAGGACCGTGGCCCCCCAGGGCCCGTGGGGGGGCGCAGTCCCCACCCTGCCTGGGGTCCAGCCTGGGGTGTCCCCCAAACTCCCGCCCGCAGGAGGGTGGCCAGCTCCGCCGGGGCCACGTGCTCCTGCGGGGAGGGAGCCTGCAGCCCGGCCGGGGCGCCCCCGCGGGCCAGGCCAGGAGGTCGGCGCCCCGGCCAACAGGTGGGCAGAGCCCCCACCCCCGCGCTGCAGGCGGCCCGGGGGCCACCGAGCCGGGGTGCGCAGGGCCCGGGCGGCCGCGAGGCGCAGGCGCCTGGAACGGAAGGCGGAGGAAGGGGCCGGAGAGGGGTGGGCGGCACTGGCGGGGGCAGAGGCGGAGGGGGCCGGAGCGGCCGCGGGGGCTGCGCCGGGGGGAGGGCGCGAGGTCGCGGGGGCCGCGCGGTGGGGCCGGCCGGCGGGGGCGGGCCGGGGCCGGGGCCGGATGACGGCGGGTGCGGGGCGAGGGGGGGCGCGGGCCGGGGCGGGCTGTGCAGCGGGCCGGGGCGGCGGGATCGGGGCCTAGGGCCGGCAGAGCCGGGGGCGGGGGCCGGGATCGGGGCCGGGAAGGCGGGGGCCGGGATGCCGGGGCGGCCGGCGGGATCGGGGGCGGGGATGGCGGGGCCGCGCCGGCGGGGTCGGGCCCGGGCCGGCGTGGCGCATAAAGGCGGCGGCGGCCTTACCTCCGACCCTGTACATGTTGGCGGCCATGTCCGGCGGCCGCGGGCTGCGCTGGGCGCTCGGCGCGGGCGGGCGGGCGGGCGGCCTGGAAAATGGAGGCGGGCGGGC
>PVIJ01012977.1:0-47101 GCA_004024925.1 Scalopus aquaticus | reverse complement strand
TCCTTGTGTCCCTGGAATAAATCCTACTTGGTCGTGGTGTATTATCTTATGGATGCATTGTTGTATCCTATTGGCCAAGATTTTGTTGAATATTTTTGCATCAGTATTCATTAGGGAGATTGGTCTGTAGTTTTCTTTTTTTGTATTGTCTTTGTCTGGTTTTGGTATTAGAGTAATATTTGCTTCATAGAATGTGTTTCTACCTGTCATGTTTTAGAGGTGAATGACACAAACATATTAAAGTAGCCCCATCATACTTAGTTTTCCAAAACGACAGATGAATCAAAATGGATCAAAGTGGGATTTAGGCACAATCCTAGGACTTGATTTTTGAAGAAAAATGATTTCTTTTGGGTTTGTCTTTTTACTTGGGATAGTTGGCACATGATGTGATGCAGCCCAACTCACTGATTTGTGAAAAATCCTTAAGAAGGAGCCAGGATTTTTAATGAACTGAGATCCCACACCCAGACCAACTATCTAATTGGTTTGCCTGTAACAAGTGCTCACTGGAAGAATCAAACCTGTGAGGACCATGGCAGCCACAACCTGTTTATAATTTTAAAGCCCCCCCAGTGTGCTGAGAAGCCTCTGGGTGTTTTCTGTATTTGGGTCTGTGTTGGTTGCATCTCACACTATTGTGACTACACAGAAGAACCTGTCAGTTTTAGGGACACAATGAAAACAGGAGCACCTTGCAAGAGCAGTGTGGCTGTATGTAAAATGAAATGTCTGGTTAGTTTATAGCCCTTGCACAGAGAGGAGAAATGGGCAGCGATGTTAGCAGGTGCTGGTGTGCGAGGCGTCCTGGTGATTCTCAGTGAGCTCCAGAATCTGCTGGGGAAAGTGCAGTCCCTAGGCAAGGGGCAGTGCCACTCCTTTCCTTATTTTCAGTGCCAGCCGGGTATGTTCTAGTGTCTCTCTGGAAGCTGTCAATGCATAACTCTCTGATTGTCTTTACTCCTTATGAGTCCCCTCTGCTACACAGATAATGTCTGTCCTGTTGGATCCCATCAGGTTTTCACTGGTTTCATGATTTCATTCTGGAAATGGAAACAGTGAATGGAAAAAAAAAAATTGCATAGCCTTTACCATTCCTGCTCCTGCTAGAAATTTCCCAGTGAATCAAGGACTGGATGACTTTTTTTTAATAAAAGCTTTGGAGAATGCATCCTCCAAATTGGAGTGATTTTGAAAGGGAAAGGGGTGGTGGATATAAATTAGGTCTATCCAACAGGAAATAGGGTTATTCTGCTTTTGCTCTTGTATTTCCTGCTTTCTGCTGAACAAGGTATGGCTAGATGACTGTTACCTAAATCTCATTGGTGGTCAAGAAGTGACAGGGTCTCTGTGTGCGTTGTGACTAATTTGGGGAAGCTTTGGATATAAATGTTTGCAGTAGAATTTGTTGTTGCTTCATTAGAGGGAGGGTCTTTCAGCCTAACACAGAGGAGTTGTCTGTGAAGATCAGTCTTCTAGTTCTTTGTGTGTCTCTGGGTGGCCTGTCATCAAAAAATACTGAATTGACTTTATAACGAGGGTCAGTGCTCCCTCTCTGGGAGACATGTTCTCCCATCACTTCTCTATTCCAACTTTCAAGTAGTGGTGATCCAAGGTGTGTCCCACAGAATTACACACCTGTGAAATTTATATATGATAGTCTCTGTGGTTAGGAATTTACTTCCTGGAGATTAATAATAAATGCACACACAGTCTAAGTGCAGTAGAGGAAGGTACCAGAGAGGCACCACCGGCTGACGGCAAGTCCTGGGGATACTGGATGTCACAGGACTGTATGTGCTGAGTGATAGAAATCACAATGAAAAAGATGACAGCTGGCAGGAAAAGGCCAAGAGGCATTGCCCAGAATAAAGGGCTGCACCTTTTCTACTCGGCTTGAATGCCGAGAGAGAAGCAGATCAAGTTTCTAACTATATTCATAGCCTGGTACACATCTCAGAACTTGTCAAGGTCCAGGAATCACTATAGTTTGACTCCCCCTGAGCTGATGTCTCCAAAAGTACACTGTTGGGGGTGGGGGACAAAAAAACAATTGCTAATTTTTCATTATGTGTTATAGCCCAGTATTAATCAATTGTCTAGTCATAAAAGACAGACATAATTTAGATATTTCCAGGAGAACTAGTAGTTGATTCCCAGGCCAAAATGGCTATATTCCAAGAAGAAAATACATGGAGACAGTATAGCAAGATGAGCCTAGCATGTAGTCTCCAGCCAGTCTTTCTGCAACGGTGTCAACTTCCTTCAGCTCAGAGCAAGCCTTTGGGCTAGAGAATTTATGTATGATCCAGGTGTTCGCTGATTCTAAAAAGCCAGATCCTGGAGCAAGGAAAGCTCAGAAGAATTCCTCTCATCCAGAACAACTGAGAAATGAGTCTGATTGACTACCGTATATCAAGTCCTGAAGTCAATCAGCAGCGTTAAAAGTGTTAAGAGCGGCTCCCAGACTGCCGCTCCTCACACTGCTTTCATGTGATATGAACGACATACCCAGTAGAAGCGCGCCCCAGTCAAGTGAATTGAAAACATTACATATTTTTGTTAAGGTTTTCAGGGTTTATAAATATAAGCTTCTGAGACTGCAGTACTAAAAATAATCCGTTTAACACTAACCAAGAGCTTCCTGAACTTGTCCGTCGACAGGTTTTAAAGAACACCAAATGTTTTAACTTACTATTTTGGGGAACAATGAATCAGAAGAAGTCATTCATAGTTCAATATCCTGGATCAAAACCGTGCTGAACATCCTTGGTTATTTTTTGTTTTGGTGATTCAGAAGCCAGCACGGTGTCTGCGATCAGGAATGTCTTCGTGCCCATCAGCTCTCATTCAGTGCTCACTATGTAAGCATCCGAAAAATGAAGCTTCAGTGTGTTGAGCTTCTGGCAAGAAAAAAAAAAAAGTGGGTTCATCCTCCACCTTTGACTTTAGGTGACTAACCAGATCTAATTGCTGTATTGACACAAGCATGTTTTAGGTGTTTACTGAAAGGTTAGTGACAAAAGAAATTAATGTCCCGGTGGGCTTGTGTTTTTCTCTGAGGCAGATATTGATGAATGTACAGAGGGAATCATTGAGTGCCACAACCACTCCCGCTGCGTTAACCTGCCAGGGTGGTACCACTGTGAGTGCAGAAGCGGTTTCCATGACGATGGGACCTATTCACTGTCCGGGGAGTCCTGCGTTGGTAAGCAGCCTTCAGCCTGCCTCTATCCATTTGCACTCTGCAGGAGGGGCAGCTGGCTTTTCATTCAGTTCAGGTCCCACTGTTCAGATATGACCACTCTGGCTACACTCATCCAGTTGCAAGCTTCCTCCCTCTACCTTCCAGGAATTAGGCCAGGGATTATTCAGTGTGGGGATTAGAATTTTATACAGAAACTGGAGCAGTGAGAGGACTAAAGTCCAGGTCTGTATGTCATGGTCTTTAGTTTGTAAAGGAAACCAGGATGGCTTGCTGGAATTTTGCACAGTTTGAAAGGCAGCTGTGGGAGAGGAGGAAATAATACTGGAGTTAGAAAGTTGAGTTAAAATCCCAGCTCTTCTACAAAAAAAAAAAAAAAAAAGTGAGAATATGTAAAAATAGGAGACTGGAGTGCATGTGTTGTTTGCATTAAATGGGACATCATGTATTTAAGCGTCGAATGGCTGCACACATTTGAACCGGTGGCATTAACCTAATTATTGTTGCTATTACTACTGCCATCATCCTTGCAAGGTCTCTTTTCATGATTGATATGCTTTTGGTTCTGTTAAATGCTAACACGGGAAGTTAACAGATGGAATTCTTCACCTTCTAGACCTTACAATTTCCATGAAATCCAAAGAACTGATAAAAAATGTAATTGTTTCCTCGACAATCTTGGCCAATCCAGTTCTTTCCTGTGATGTGACCCAGCTGAATTTTTCCTACTGACTTGGGCAGACACAGAGGACAAGTTTTCTGACCAGGGGGCCTCAAAGGTCAGATTGCTGAGTTAGGAAATGGGAAGTTGATTTTGAAAATTTGTTGTCTCTGCTTGTTGCATACTACTTTTTTTCCCTAAAAGTTGCTGCTGAGATCTAGTTAGTGGTTTTCCCTCTTCTCCCCTGAGGTTACCCTAGAGCAAAGGTAAATTATGGAACAAAGGGCATATAGCATGAACTGTCTTCCACCATTGTGCTATGACTGTTGAGAGGCATACAGGATTGTGATTAAAAGCATGTACACTTGAGCCAGCCTTCCTGTAGTCATATTCCAGCTCTGCCACTGCTAAGTAGGTTATCTAGGGTAAGAACATATGTAGTCTCTATCTCAGTCATCCCATCTGTGCAATGGAAATATTGGTAAGTAGTACATGTAAGTGTTCTAAGAATTAATTGAATCAATATCTGTTGGATGTTCTTTAATTTTGTTTTTATTATCTTAAATGTTGAAAACTGTTGCATTTTCAACACTCTGTCTCATACTCTATTCGTGTTTCTTTTACGATAAAGATTTTCAAGTTTTGGGCGAGGTTTGTATTTATCCTGGGTCTTCACATACCTCCTTTACATATGACCAGGATCTTTTCTATGTGTACAAATCAGTGTATACAGTTATGTAAATCGATTAGGAATAGATTAAATGACTATTATTGGATGGATATAGAAAGTTAACATAGATAGCTACATTTGGAGGGTAAAAATTACTTTAAAAACTGTATTTGCCATCATGAAATAGGGAGACTTAGCATTTTAGTGTAGCAACTGCTGTTGAGATCACCTAGGTGATTCATTTTCTAACCTCCTGGACGATTCATGTTGTTTCATTTTGTTGGCCTGTGTATACTCTGTCTCTTGGGCTGGAATGGAACAGAATTCTGAATCAAAGCTGATGACCCTCCCTTTTTCTTGATCATGTGGATTCCCAAATGCATTTCAATTCACATTCCTAAATACAGCTTTGTTTTTACTAGGTCCCATAAAGTATTCTCTGGTGTCTTCATAGGAGTCGTCCCTTCTCTCTTTTGCTGACTCTGGACCTCTTATCCTATTGTGTGCTTACATGGCCTCAGTTGTTATAAACCATAAAAGTTGTTGGTTCTCAGACTTTGACTTTTTCCTTCTGACTCGACAGTGATATTCTCTGGTAGTTGGTGTTCAATAAATGAAAAAAAATGCATGTACCTGATTATGTAAACTCAGTCTAAGAGAGGAGGGCACCTTGTTGCCAGACAGAAAGCTGGTTCGATACAAGTTGAGACTCAGGTTGAGGGTGACCGTATCCTACATGCCAGGGATAGGCCAGGTTTATGCCTGTTGATCTGATGTAGCTCTCTGTCACTCTCATTAACCTTCCCATGAGAATGATAGACACTGAGGTCACCTTACCTGTTGAGTTCTCTCTGCCACGCTCAGGGGTGGCCTGAAAAGATTCCTGCACAACCTAGGAGGCAGTCTCTTCATCCATGCTCTGCCTGGGGAAGCGTCAGTGAATTGGAATTCTTGACAAGGGAATAGAATTGTTTCTATTAGTGCCATTTTTCATTTGTGTAATTGTTAATAACATTTCATTTATATACTTTCTGAAATATCTTTTCAAATGACTTTAATAAGAACAAACATTTGACCATCATATAGTTCTTCAGTAGGTGAGAGTACTGTGTCGCTTCAGAATTTTTCTTGGTGAAACATGTATAAATTAGATCATGTACTTTGTTACCACCTTCTAATGACCTTCCCATAAATGGAAGGCAAATTTCTAACTTCTAAGCATGACCTTTGTCACTTTAGGTAATATTGTCTCTATTTAGACTTATTGTCCCTCTTATAGTCATCTCCTACATATTAATATTCTTTGTCTTTTCATGCCTGAAATGTGACAGTGAACTTACTCAGTTTCAGGGCCTTTGACTTTGCTGTTTTCTGACTGAACTATTCAGCACTTGACTTACTGCATGGATTGTTACATGTTTTAATTCTTTTTTTAATATATAAATAACAATAAAAATATGTATCTTTTACATTTTGTATTCCCCTTGGGTAACGCACCACCAATTCACCCGTGATCCATCTCTGTGGTCCCTTGTGTCCTTTTCTACTCCATTTTGTGCCCTTACCCTCCCCCTCCCGCTGAGTGTCTCGCTCCTATTCAGTTTCCCTGTAGTCCTGTTATAAGTGAAACCATTCAATATTTTTCTCTTTCTTTCTGGCTTATTTCGCTGAGTATGATCCCCTCTAATTCCATCCATGTAGTATTCAAAGAAGATAAACACATGCAATTTGCTGCATGTTTTAATTCTTATCTCAAGTATTACTGTTTGAAGGCTCTACCTGACCGTACTACCTGAAGCTATCCTTCCCCACTCACTTCACTGTAACACTCATTTGGCATTTTAAATTCCTCAGTTTACTATGCTCACATGTGTGTGATTATCTGTCACATATATACATGTTCTTTCAGGACATAAAGCTTATCTTTTTCAACACTGTACTACAAGCCCCCAGAACAAGGTAGGTACAAAGAAAACATATAATGCATAAATGTCAAGTGATTGAAACAGTAGAGAATCCAAACTACCAGAGGTGGTCACCTTTATTTTGTTTGACATCACTAGTTGTATTGGTTGTGATGCATTAGATGTTAAATATCACAAAATCATGTATTTTATCTCAGAGAAAATATTTATTGATTATATCTATTATACCAGCACTGTGTTCAGCCTTCTGGGAATGAGTGTGAAAAATAAGATCTTTGTTCCTGAGGGATTTATCACTTTGAAATATTCTGAATCATAATAACATATCTTGATGACAGTGAAAATGAGCACATGAGAATGAGCCCTAAATAATGTCAGCTTCCATACTGCCATTTCTAAAAGAACAGCATAAAAATAATCCCGAAAATTTTTTTGAAAAGGTGTTTTAATGTGTTTTTTTTCCCACAGAGAGTATTGGGAATGGCATACATTATAATTTAAAATGTGGCAATTGTTGGCTTTTAACAGTCTCATGTCACCTTTTGTTGGGTAAGGATAATAACACCTCTGTGTATGCCATTGGTGACTTAAATGACATCAAAAACATTTGATGCCTAACAGCACCCAGGGAAGACATGACTGGATCTAGGTATTGTGCTGGTAAATGAAATCCCCAGTCTTGAGTTTATCAGTTAGGCTGTATCCCATTTGCTTGTGTATCTTTATAATACCAGGAGAGAGGTAGCAACAAAGGTTTGCCAACTGGCATTTGCAGAGGGGACTAGCAGATGACAGGGCTGTGTTGTTCCTGTAGGCTACAGTGCACTGTGTTTGCAGGCAGTGGTGGGAGTCAGGAATCCTCACAGTTTTAGTGCAGAAGTTGTGTGCAATTGCTTTTCTATCTAGGCATAGTTATTGGGGTCATTAAGAGATGAGAACTGTTAACATTTAATTAATACTGGCACGTGTAAAGTATAGAGTTTTACATATTTTTGCAAAGAAAATTTCCACTCTCTCAGCTGTTACCAAACTCTACCTTCTTTTATACTGTGTGAGTACACCAGCCATTTCATTATCAATACCCTTGCTCTTCTGGAAGGGGAAGAAGGACGGACCTGGAGAGTAATGATCACAAATAGGGCCTCCAAATTTTTTTGGATTTTTTTTTCACTACTTTCTTTACTCAGGTGTAGTCTCTGTAAAAATTCCCACCACCAATTCGTGTGCACACACTTATATGTTAATCATCTGGCAACAACAATAGTTAACATTTAACGTCCCTTCACCTCCAAGTCCTCACCCATCAAAGGGGACAGCAACAGTCATCTCAGTAAGAGATACCTATTGAGGGCTTGCCAGGCGCTGCTCTTCTATGAAAATGCTCATCTCATAAATTGCCATGGAGTACATGACATAGTGACAAAGCGCCGAACATTTGGGTTTGAAGCGCTGACAAGCACTAGCCTGACTGACCATCTCTACTATGTGCCACACACTGGCCCAGGGAGTTCTTCTATTACCTAATTTAGTTCTAGGATGAAAGACCCTTTCTCTCTTACCATCTCTATTTTAGAGAAGAAAAAATTAAGTCCCAAGGATTAAGATAATTTGTCTTGAATTACAGAAAGGCCATTGTCCAGCTGTATTAATACCAAAGCTTCTGTTTTTAATATGTTAAAATGGTATTATTTTCTGAAAGGGAGGAGACCAGTGACTAGCCTGGAGGTAGGAATGCAAATGCAGGGGTTGGAGGCCAAATGAGACAAGGCAAAAAGAAAATGAGAAGAAAATGCATGATTCAAATGGAGAGTTGCCACATTCTGTCTGAACCAGCAACTCTGGGGAAGCATTTCATCTACTGGACTTGAGGGCTGTGTTTTGGGGGCCATCCTGCTATGTCACAGGTAGGATTTCCAGGTGGCAGGTTTCTTTTTTTTTTTTTTTAAAGATTTATTTTATTTATACATACAAGTTGGGATACAGGCCAGAGGCGTGGGGCGGCGAGAGGGTCCACCAGAGACAGAGCGGGGAGCAGAACAGGCAGATCAGAAATACACTGCTGAGGGGAGCAGCGGGCAAGGCAGGAGAGGTCTGCCACGCCATGTGGGATTCTCCCTGGCTGAGTGTTGAACTCACGTCGCCGCTGTCGACATCTCCACAGCACAGCACTTAACCGCTGCACCACCGGGGAGGCCCTAGGTGGCAGGTTTCTGATAATTGGCTATGGAAACATGAACCTTGTCAAGAACATTCTCTGATTGGTACCTTCTTTGATGATATGAAACCCGAGTAGAAAAAGGAAGGGGTAGGGAATAGAGACTATGAAAGATGGTAACAGGTAAGTTTTTGCCTTATTTTTACACTCATTTATACTCTTAAAAGCAATTAATATATTCAATAGTTGTCAAAATAAGGATTTGAAAGAAACTATATCAACTATGAACATTGAAGACTTTTATAAGTATATCTAGATTCAAAGGGGAATATGAGTTATATGAAATATTATACCTTTAAATTGAGTCCAAGGGCAAGTTAGGGTAATTGGGTACCTTCAGGGACAGAGCAGGCAGGGACCTTGGGAGAGTTAAAGAAGCTTCTGAGATTAGGGCAGTAAGAGGAATCAGGGAAGATCCAGAGATAAGGGCAACTAATTCCAAAGAGAACTAGTCAAGCACCCCAGAACTAGGGACAACAAGACATTCTAGATTAAGGAATCTGGATAAAGAAAAGTATGCTAAGAATAGGGCTGGGACACAGAGACTTAGTTCTGGGCAGAGACTTTGAGGCAGTGAGTGAGACCATGGAGAACTAACTAATCACAAAGAGACAGAGGGAGCTCAAAATCCTTAGGGAAAGGAGGTCTGTACTCCCTGAGGCAAGGCTCTACTTTGGCTCCCTTGCCCCTCCCTGACCTAGTTCCCCTTTTATTTCTATTCCTTTTCTTTCTATTCCTAATAAACGTTTTCTTCCTCTAAATGAATTTTCCTCTTTTGTTTGCCGGAGCATCAGCGAAGTTCCTGCTGGGGCTTCTTGAGACATCAACCCATGGTGGCCTAGTGGCCGGGATTCTGCGCTGCCACTGCAGCCTGGGGCCCATTCTAGACCTGAAAACCTGAAATTCCGGTATCAAACTGACATTACATTAAAAATTCCTAAGGCTGGGCCTCCCCGGTGGCGCTAACCGCTGCGCTGTGGAGCTGTCGGCGGCGGCACGAGTTCCACGCCCGGCCGGGGACAATCCCACGTGGTGCAGCAGACCTCTCCTGCCTCACCTGCTGCTCCCCTCAGCAGTGTATCTCTGGTCTGCCTGTTCTGCTCCCCACTCTGTCTCTGGTGAACCCTCTCGCCGCCCCACGCCTCTGGCCTGTACCCCAGCTTGTATGTATAAATTAAAAAAAAAAAAATTCCTAAGGCTCAGATGTGCTTCCCCTCTGTGGCAGAGAGGAGACTTTACAGGGTGTTAAAAACATCTTTGTGGACCCTGGTGTTTTAAATGAAGAAAGTTTATGATACAGATGCAGAGATGTTAATCCCGGGACTCTAGTTGGATTTTCCCTTTGTTAAGTAGTAGTAAGACCCACCATGCTAAGGTATTTACATTTAGACAGCACCCCTCTCAGCCTTTCTTGCTAAGATTTAGTGGCGTCTCATTGACTTCAAAATTGATACTGGTTTCTAAAGAACTTTAGATTTGGGTTTTAGTTAAGTAATAAATTCTGTTATTGAAGAGCCTTCCAAAGGCTCTGGTCACCTGACATGGAGCTGTTTAACTTTACGCTTCTAACTAGAATCAGCGTGAAGTATAAAGAAGTCAGGTTTGGAGAATCAGCGGACCTCAGTTGCATGGCACAGAATTGCCACGTCAGGAACGCATGGCGATAGAGAGACTAAGCACAGACAGTTAGTATGGAGTGGACATGGAAAAGTATCAGTGACTCAGCACCCAGGATGGGTCCATCAAATGACGGATCTTCTGGATCCCCTAGAGAGGACCTTACATGGATGTCAATACACCATTACAGATATTAAATCAGATGAGAAATGGGTCCTGTTAATCCTCCAAAAGCTTTCTGCTTCCCTTCACATTCAGCCACGTGAACATAAGCCTGCAGATGTTCAACATGTAGGATGAATAAGATATATTCGGGAGACTTCTCTCGGAGGGCAAATTACCTTCTTAGTTTCAGTGCTAAACCTTCACAAAATGAAGCAAGAATAGGGTTCACTGCACTAAACTGAGGCAGGATCAGGGTTCATTGGTCACCCTTACCCTACATGGGGAAGACACAATAGGCCTATGCACTGGTCTTTACTTTCAAACTAAAACTATGCATTTTGGGAGATTATTCTAATAGGACGCCAACTAATTATAGAGTCTATCATGTAAGCAACTCGTCCTCCCCAGCCCCATTTTGTATCTTCTCAGCCAGAACTCCCCTATCCTTTAAATAACTTCCTAATAGTAGTTGTGACCAATTACTGACAAAACAACTTTGAACCCTCACCCCGAAGCAGTGCAAGGTTCTTGGGAGCTGGCAGGCCTCAATTCTGTTTCAGGTGAAGGTCATAAGAAGAGGCAGAAAATTAATTATTTAATAAAATCAACTCTTCATTAGTACTCTGATGTTGTAGTTAATACCTCCAGAAAAGTAAACCTGCTATAGTTGATGCCCAGAATTCAGCCCTTAAGGACCTTAAAACACTATAAAATATGTAGGTGATTAGGGAGGCAGGTGATCAGAGAACATCAAAGAAAAATCATATCACACACTATGGAGATGATTAATTTGAAGAAATGGAGGGTTTAGGTCTTTTGTACATATAATAACAAAAATATCAGTAATAGCTAAGATTGATTACTTCATGTTCTAGGCACTCTCCTAAGAGCTTTATCCTCAAAACTACATCAGATGAAGGTTGCTATCATCTCTGCTTAATGAAGAAACTGACACACAAAGAAATGTGATAAACTGTTCATGGCCATATAGCTATTAACTGATAGGTTTCTCCTAGAAAGTGTTAATCATTATCCTGTACAAGAACTATGCATGTTTAATATTTTTGAAGTTTTAAGGAATAAAACTATTTTCTTTATTGCCTGCTAGAGTCTTATTGCACAAAGGGTGATAAGGAATTTCCATTTTATTTATTGAATGCCAACTGTGTGCCAATTCACTTTCAAAAACTCCTTGTGAGCTCAGTAGCAAATGAGGGGAAGTACATTGAGTAGCCCGACCATGTGTGAAAGGGCCTGTGTTCTTTCTACTCCTCTAACTGCCTCTGTCAATTGCTTGTTAATTGGAGGTAACTTATGATAGGATTAAATCACAGTCTCAATAGGGATAATGATTCAGATAACAGCCTCATATGCTCCCCCACTGTGTGCCTATAGATTCACCCCTGCTATTAAATCCATGCTTTTCAAATTTAGTTTATCCTGTATGTGCACAGGACGTGAGGTTTCACTCTTTGCTGGTGTTTTCTGGGGGTTCTCACCTCTCTGAACAGGAGAGAGACTGAGGATGGTGGCCCTCTGGGTACATCAGCATGCTATGAGGAAGCCTGTGGGCCATGAGAGCTTCTAATATTGCTATGTGATGTCCACTGTCAGTCATGGGATCAAAGTTCCCAAGCTAAAAAGATAAACATATCTACGAACTATCGCTGACAGCCTGCTTCGCAGCTGAGGCCGGAACAGTTTGTGGTCCCCTGTCCCCAACTGCTCTGACCAAAGAAGCTGTGCTTCATAGACCCTGTGATTGTGACAGGGGTCTGCTGTTTTTGCCTGGCATAAAGACCGACAAAGTGATTTTGATCTGGTGAGCCTTGTTCTTCTTCCTATTCACTGGCATCAGGGTCATAACCCATCCGGGGTTATACCTGCTGGAGAGCAGAGTGTTTATCGAATGCTGGATCTTAGGATACTAATGCTGGTAGATCTGGCATTTTTTTCAACGAGAGTTGTATTGGCGAATATATTGGGGAAATTCTACATTAAATATAAGTAAGCTGGCTTATCAATTGCAGAAGTTTTCAGAGCTGTGCCTTTAATACTGTTAATTTCCCAATGTATTTGAATTTAAAACCCTTCTTTCACCGAGGTGTCCTGTGCTTTTTGGCCCTCTAGTATATACTGACAACTCAAGTATGAATATACCCTGCTCTAAGAGTTTCTAGAAAACCTTCTTTATTCAGTATCCTTGAATAATAAGCTGTTCAAAGAAGTTTTATTTCAGTTGTGAAACAAATTCATTGAATACACAACATGTCTTTTAAATATCAGCAATTTTATACTATTTAATTTTGCCAGAAACTCACTCAAAAGAATGTCTTTGGTCCATACTTTATTTTTTTCCCCTGTGATCACTAAAACTAAATCACTCACCTCTACTCTCCTATATTGAGTAGTCATCTAAAGACTTTCTGGGGAGTTTTATTGAAAGCTTTCAGAGGAGTCTGTGGATACCCCGACTTTCTGTAAGCTTGTGTATATGTGTTTTCCTGCATCCTTTACAGGAAACCGAACCATATTTTTCTCTGGGGTCTCAGAATGATACTGATCCCTGCACCATGGAAAACAAAGATCCAGTCTTGCTGTTTCCAGCCATCACTCTGCTCTAACTCTCCACCGTTTTCCACCTGGGGGTTTACAATTGGATCTCAGAGGAGATCTAGCTGCCATCCTCTCTCAATTTCTGAGCACTCCTACATACTGAATTTCATGTAGTTGTCAACTTCCTGCCTCTTAATGTGCAGTGTGAGCAATTGTTTCATTATAGAAACTTCTGACTTGAATGTTTTAGAGCCAAAGATCCTATCGAGGCAGCAACTCACAGATCAGCGTGGACAATTTCTTTGAAATGAATATGAAGTGTTTGTTTTAGTCTGAGGCTACTGATGCTGCTGTGAAATATTTGCCTGTGGGTTTAAAAGCAGGGGATTTTTCAACAGCTGTCACTGTCAGTGTAAAATCACCATTTGCTTGTTCAACGAGCATTTGAGAGGGTCTGGTCTTTACGAGTCCATGTGCTAAGTTTTAGGCACACAGAAAAATGTCCTTCCAGTGAGGAATGGGTAGAAGGTGGGCAGAGATTGAAAGGTTGAATTGTGAAGTTATAGAAATCTGAGACTCTAAGGAAAAACTGGTTAATTCCTTTTGAGGTTGGGGCATGCGGGAATGGAATGTGTATGGGAATCTTTCATAGAAAGTATATTTTCACTGGTTCTATAGGATGTGAAAGAATTTTTCCTGTCAAAATAGGTATTAATGTAAATATTTCAGACAGGAATGGCAGTCTGGTTGGAGGCAGAGTCATAAAGCAATCTAATTGCATCTAAGGGATGTGAGTTTCCTGCAGTGGAAGAAGTGCCTGATACAGATGTATGTGTTGTGGTTGGAGGATGACAAGGAAAGAGTGGCAGAAATAGGGGTGGAGACCAGATTTTAAAGGGTCTTATGGTCTAAACTGAGGAGGTGAAAGTTGGGACTCCTATTTTACAAGATCAATATCCCTCAACGTTGCTGAAGTGTTGGTTTTGTTATGAGAACACTGATACTTTTTAAGAAATAGCTATATTAATATAAAATACAGTTATGCAAATATTTCAATATTTCCCACAAAACTTAAACCCCTCTACGATTCATGCATCAATATGATTTTCTGCATCTGTTCAGTTTTGCTTCTCTAATTCTTTTTACTTGGAATACCTCTCTTCTGAGCAAAGCAATACCAACGGAGTTGGCAGCTACTGAGCATGATTATTATCCAGCAACTACCCTGTGCTAACATTTTGTCTTGTTGTTCTCGCAATAATCCTTCATTTTATAGAAGGAGAAAATGACAGAGAGGTCTTTTCTCTGACACAGAGTAACCGTTTCTTAGCAAAGAAGTTATAAAATGACTTACTAAAGCAGTCAGTTTGAGGACACATATCAGTAAAATATGGATTCATATATAACTTTCTGCCAATTCCTACATACAGGTCCTTGTAGCAACTCAAACTGGGTCATTTTCCTACTAAAAAATCCTTGAGATGGTAAGAGAGTAGGATGATCAGACTATAAATCTAGCTTCTCTTTGAAGAGACCTACAGAGGGAAAAACAGTAAGATGCTATTGTAGTGGTCGAAGCAGTGGAAATAAAGAAGAGTGAGTAAGCTGTATTATGGGGTAATGCAGCTATACCTGTGTGTTTATAAGCAGGGAATTATAAACATTTGTACTGAGCCAAATAAAGCAATGTCTGCTTTTTTCCCTACCCTTTTCTAATTATAATGTTTTCCAGAGAGGTACTTTGCCTTCTTGGTTTTATTATTACCTTTTATGTATTGTGAGCATCAGTTAATATTTGGAGAGTCTGTATTCATTGGTATGTTGGATTTACCATTTGATCATTGTAAAATGTTTTTTTGTTTTCTCCAGATTGAGGACCCTGCCATTACATGATGACTTGAAGTGAAGATGCTTGTGTTTGTGTTCTGACTTAGAAACTTGCTAGCTGTGTGACCCTGGGCTTGTTTCTTGGTCTTCTATTGCCTATACTACTTGCACAGGGCACATAGGGATAGGAGGAGTTGAGCTGTAAGAATCCTTTTGTTTTTACTCAGCAGCCTGAGTGGTGCGGAAGATAAAGAAAGCCAGGCATAGTTAAAGTGCTAAGGACAGATTTTAATCAGTAATAAAATATTGCACTAGGAAGAAGAGTCAGGGTGAACTGAATTCAAGTTTGATTTGTGCAGAGGTGACTGAAAATTTCTAAAAAAAGGAATGAGGGATTAGGGAGAAGGAAGACTAGGGGCCTGGGAAGAGAAATTTAGAAAAAGCTGGACAGGCTGTTGGTCCCTGCAAAGCTATCTGTGTCTGCTAACTGATTCTTATTAACCGTAAGCTCCTTCTCGCACAACACTGGGAGGCAAGGATCCTTTTCTCAGTTGTTGTCTGAAACAAACATTTATTTTTGCAGCCTTGAGCTTTCCCAGCCAGGAACGTAAGAATGCCGGGTCTTCATCCTAGGCCACCTGCCTTCAGGTGTTATAAAGTATGCTATTGTTTGTTCAAATCTTTTAATGTGGAGGAGTGTGGCAGGCAAAATCATTTATGCTGAGAATCTGCAGATTTCATATGTTGAGGCCTAGTCTAAACAGGGCTCAGAGGGACCTAAGCACTAGCATCCAGTCAAGAAGGAAACATTTGCCAGTGGTCACTTATGATTTTGTTTGGAAACCAATTTGGTTTTGTTACATCTGGTTTATTTTCCTAAGTTGGGAAAATAAAATCAAAATAAACAGATTTATCTACTAAAAGTCCAGAGCACAGTGGACTAAACTCTCCAACTCCTTGCTTTGTTTTCCCTTGACTACCAAAAATCTTCTAGATCTTTCCAGAGATGATTCCTTCAAAATAGGAGTTGGCCCTGAATCTTTTCTTACCAAACCAGTTGACTAGAAGGACTACGAAGAGAGGAAGAAGATTGGAAGGCACAAAATCATCAAAGAAAAGAAAGATTTAGGGTGTAGTGTTCTCCGTAGAAACTGCTCTCTTTGCCATGGTGGTTTTGTTGTTTTTGATCAGTGTCCTAACTTTCCTGCCACCGAGACAGGGATTTTGGAAGCACTCTGACCTCTTCTGAGCAATTAGGGATCATGGGAAACAGTAGTGAAGAGAGACAGTCGTGATAGGCATAAAAGGTGTTTGATGCTTAGCTGGTATCATCAGACCCTCTTGTTATTTACATATAGTTTAGATACAGACCTGGTTTTAGAATTGTATCATTAACAATGGTTTTTTGACCTTTGATTTCTTTTGAAGTTGCAGGATGGTTTTGGTAGTGAATGAAATTACTCTGCAACCTTTCTGTGCCTTAGACCTTTCCTTGGTATAGAAAAGAGAAGAGCCTATTCCTCAGCTGACAACTTGCTTGAGAGGATGATTTGTCAGAATACTTTTGGGGTTCACCTGGGTTGGTTTCCCTGTGCCTACTTGTCACCAATAGTCATGTTGCCGTGACTTCGGTACAAACAGTGAAACCATGCATCTCCCTTTGTTATTTTCTCGCTTTCCTCCTACTTGTAAATGTTCATTAAGAAAGTGTAGAGAGGGCCTCCCTGGTGGCACAATGGGTTAAGTCTCAGCGCTATGAAGCTATCCACAGCCACTGTATCACAAGTTCGATCCTGGGCCTGGAAGCTTCCCACATGGCCCAGGAGACCTTTCCTTCTACCCCACTGCTCCCCTCAGCAGTGTACTTAAGTAGATCCGCCTGTTCTGCTCCCCACTCTGTCTCTGGTGAATCCTCTCACCACCCCATACTTCTGGCCTATACGCCAGTTCTTGTATGCATAAATAGATCTTTAAAAAAAAAAAAGTAAGCCTAGGGATGTGTCAATAAGTACTGAATGTCCTTCTAAGAAACTAATCTCCTTATTAATCTGATGCAGGGTTCTTCCATTCACCCCTATCTTATTCTCCATCTGTCACCTCTCATACCCTAAAACTGTAATTACAAACTCAGTCCTACAAAGGTAAAAAGTAATCATACAAGGTTGGAAATGGACATGATCTTAGAAAACATTTTATAGTATTCCTGTATTTTGCCAAAGATAAAATGCAGGCTCCCCACAATTATCCCTCTTTAAATCATAGCTCAGCCAGATCAAATATAAGTAATGTTTATGTATTTCTCAGTAGGTGAGAGCTGCCACCCATGATGGGTGCTAGGGAATACACAAAGATAAGACAGACCAGCATCTTACTTCTGAATGGGTGAGGAAGATATAATACTGAGCTCACAGCTAGGCATCCCAGATAACAACAAAGAGATGCAGATATCATAAAATTAAAGTGCAGAAGAGTATTTTTTTTCAATACAAGGTACAATTTGTTAAAGAGATTAAACAATACAATGACTCTTACATCAAAATGTGTATGGCCCAGTGTTTGGCATTTTTGTAATTAGTAAAGACATACCTGTTCTTCTGTGAGGCAGACTGATGCGACAACACAGCCCACCCTCCGGCAGATAAACAGATACCTAACAACTGTAAATCTAGGGTAGTTGACCCTAGACAGTTGCCTCTCTGTGCAGTGGAATTTTCTTTGGATAACAAGTTTTTCTGTATTTAAAGATTTTTTATTTATTCTCTCCACTGGTCAGAATTGTATTGATTTTAAACAGATTGAATAACTAGTTAAAGCATGGCTTGTTCATGGCAAAAAGTAAACCAAATTGGTTAATTTAAAGGCTACTCTGCTTTTATTCTACTCTTATTTTCTTACCTAGAAGGAACTATTTTGTTCACCATCAGTAAAGTGCCTCACTTTGTGCAGCCTATACATTAGATGCAGTGATTGACCAAGGCAGGTTCATGGAGTGCAAAGTGAAAAATTCTTCCAATATTAGCCATGTAATATTAACACAAGATTTACTTGTCAAGAGTCAGAGAAAACTTGGAGTATAGCTTCTCTGAGTTCGGCTAGCAATGTACAGGTCAAATCTCTAAGAGTGAGAATTCAGAAGTCAAGTGGGAATCTTCCGTTAACAGATGAAAAATGTGAGCTGATGACACAGTGAGAGCTCCGAATTGATGAGTATATACCGATGAGATGAACTCTGATGGAAAAGTATATAGAAATAATATGAACAATAATTGCAACTAATCATTTTTGAGCAATTACTGCATAATAAGCATTGTATTGTGTGCTTATTTAAATTACCAGGGATTATTTTTGGTCCACATTTTTCAGATGATGGGACCAGACCAGAGCTCGGATTTTAGATTACTCTTTCCAGAGTCATATAACTGATAAGTTTCAGGGAGGAGACAGTATGCAGTTGACTCAATTTATCTCCATTCACCTTGAACTTTTCAGCTGATAGTACTGAAAATGACTGATCTTAGGGTCCTGCTCAGTCCCGGGAAAACTGAAACAAGTCACATTCACTGGATCCCACAGCTGCTGAATTCCAAAGCTTAAGATTTTAATGAGTTTGTTATCCTGAGAAGAAAGATGACCAGAGGTCAGAAGTAGAAACTTAGGAAATGTTAGTAACTTAAGTTCTATACTAAAAGGACAAAGTATGTATTTTTTGCACATTTTATCCCCAATCTGTAGCACTATGGTTAGCACAGAGTAGATGCTCAATAAATATGTAATTAGTTGATTAATGATAAGAGAGTGGAAGGAGCTCTTAGTATGAAATATTTATCTCAAATGAGGTAAGTAAAGGGCTATGATTTTCCCAAGTAATGTTTCAGAAGAACCTTTAGGAATCAGGCTTCAAAGAGAGGTGTAAATGAAAACCTGCAAACATTTAGAATGAATGAAGATGCGTAAGTGAAGCTGGCTGGTCATTGTAGACATTAGACAGTAAGACCTGGACAGCGAACAAAGAAGGAAACAGTGAGCCCAAACAAGGTGTTCTTTTTTTCCTTTGTTTAAAGAGAGCCTGCTTTAGTAAAGAAGAAGGGGGGAGAACCCACTCCAGATGGCAAAATCATACAGTGAGCAGCGACCCAGCAATTCCACTCCTAGGAATATACCCAAAGGACACAAAAAAAGTGATCCAAAAGGACACATGCACACCTATGTTTATTGCAGCACTATTTATAATAGCTAAAATATGGAAACAACCCAAATGCCCAAAAATTGATGACTGGATCAAGAAGTTGTGGCACATGTACACAATGGAATACTACTCAACAATCAAAAGTGATAAACTAATGCACTTCGCAGCAACATGGACAGAGCTAGAAGGGATCATGCTCAACAAAATAATCCAGAAGGAAAAAGAAATATATCAAATGGTATCATTTATAGGACTATAAGAGAGCCAAATGAAAAATCAGAAGAAGAAAATAGCACACAAATCAAAAACAAAAACTAGTAGGCAACCACAAATAAGAGACCTTCTGCCGGGGAGGGGGAGGAAGAGGGACCAAAATAGGGAAGAAAAGAGCACAAGGGACTATGGTTTCCCAATTGGTGGTGGGAAACCTATGGGGGATACATAATAATATAAAAGATATGAATTTAAAAAAAGAAAGAATTAACGCAGGAGAGGGTTTCTTCCTGAATCAAGCAAGGTTGGAAACTGAAACAAAGACTGAAGGGTTAATTCTGGAGAGACATTGGAACTTATTCCAAAGAGGTGCATAAGAACATCTTAAAGAGATGAATCTATCACCCCCTTTTCTCTTCATTTGGTCTTTCCCCTTTCTGAGTGAACACCTCATGTTTTCTCAATGTGACATGAGCTTGGGTCCCTCATTATGCTGGTGGATATCTTTTGATTTGTCCTAAGTGCATCTGCACCATTCTTTATGTCTGCGTTCTGAAGTAAACATAGTATCCAGTGTGGTATGGCCAGCAGACAAGAAAGCATCACTATCTTCTCTCGTTTGTTCCTAAAATTTACTATAGAGCTCAATATTTCATTAGCTTTGCATTTTACAAGTCACATCAGATTTCTCTACTTGTTTTTTCACTAATGCACATAATGTGTAATATGTAGTTTTCTCTCTGCCACTTAATAGAAGCAAGTCAGCTTTAGCTACGATAGAGACACCTGTGCTCTATCCTTGTCCATCATTAATAGACCCCTAAGCTCTGTTTTCATTTCAAGCTCCTAAAGTCTGATGATGATTTCCAAGTCAGAACACCCACAGCTGGATATTCAAACCCCAGGTTAAATTTTGCTTTTGTAAACTTCACCTGTTTGCAGTTTGAAAGTAAGACTACATGGGTTGTGGAAGTTTTTCAAGAAAGAAGAATATGGGTAATGAAAAAACTGTTTCTCTTGATCTCTGAAATCAACTAAAGGTTTCAGCTCCTGAGGCAGAGTTGCCGTTACAGTTGTGCTATTGAAACTCCTACAAAGCCATTTTTCTTGAACGGTAGGAAAATTGTTTGGGACTACTTTGTGACTGGTTGGATTGCTGTTGATATAAACATCCCCAAATTGCATTTTCTTACATGCCCAAGTAACCTTAGAACCTCAAATTACAGAACAAAACAGGTTTGACTAAGTATTACCAGACTTCTTTTAAAGCAAAATTGACTACAATAAAAATAGCTTTTAGAAATTGTGAAAATGTCAATGCAAGAAAATTAGTTCTAATGCAAGCTGAGCCATGGAATTTTATTGAAAAAATTCTCATCTGAGCATGGAGCATTTAAATAATGAATTTACAAGGAGAGGCCCAGAAAACAACAGAGAGCCATTACTTACAATAAGAAAAACAGGGCACTCTAATGATTATAGATTTGAGTATGCAATAGTTTGCCTGATTTTTGTTTCATTGCCTCTTTGTAATTGGAGGCCTGTCTGATGATTTGGGTAAGTATCATGGGTGAATGTCTTTGTGTTTGCTCAGCAGAGAACAACAGTTGCAATATGTAAATAGGGTGCCTCTTCCCTTTGGATGCCTTGGGATATGTATAATAGATTAAGTTGGCTTTGTGCAGAGCAAACAGGTCTGTATTACCAAGAATATGAATAATGTCGGTTTCCATAATTGCTAACATCTGGCTTTCCATAAATCTGTTAAATTGCATGGAAGCAGAATTAGATTTCTGTGTCATAAGTAAAGCAATTACATAGAACTCTGTAGGCAATATGGTCCTATATTCAACTATGAAATCCTTTCATTCTGCAGCAGCAATAGCAAAGCCAGGTTTTGTACGCTTTTTTTTATTGTGCACACTAGGTATGTTCATCGTTATGCTCAGGTTTCTTAATTTATGAGAGGAAAACAATACCAACATGTTTTAACTTTGCAAATGCAAGATAACCAAATGTTATAAATACTTATGATAGTTGGGTATTAACAGCCAATTTATAAAATATTTTAGAAGAGACAATAAATTATTCTTTGGTAGCCACCGGTTGTGGAGCTGCTGAAATTACTCTTCTAGATTATTTCTGGAGTGATTTGTTAATGGGACTAACTGTTCTTGTCTTCAAATATTTGGTAGGAAATGGGTGGGGAAGGAAGAGGGAAGACTGCCAGTGCATTTGAGTAAGATCACTATTTTGCTATATTCATTGTATGTGAACAAGACCCTCAGGCTTTCCCGGTTGAAAATGCAGTAACATGTATTCCCTGAAGGGGATGTGTGATTATTGTGCCTTATGCTTAGTGCACACCTCAGAGACCAAATTTTGACCAAGTAGGCTTTACAATAGTATTGGTCCATAAATCCCTTGGATTTAAATAAGTTAAGTGAATACATTGAACATTCACAGTGTATTCTGTTGTGCTTCACAATGAGAAGAGTAAAAGGAAGCATACTGAAGACAGTGAGTTAATTGAGGGCAGAGACTATCTTAAACATGTAACTCTTGAGAGATGTAAGGATAGCATTGTTTATAAGGTACAGAGAGAACAAACAGTCAAATTCTTGTGGAGTGAAGGATGGAGATGCTGGATCTTGTTATTGAAAAATGCATGGGAGTAAAGATAGCACAGAAAGGGAAGTACTTTAGCTTATTAATTTACATTTCATCCATTCCAGATAGGCTAATAAAAAAAGAGAAACGGAAGGGGATAACACTTTTATAATAAGAAAAGGCATGTCCCAAGGTGCAAAGGAAATAGGCTGACCTGTTTGTAAATCACTCATTGCTTTTGAATGGGAAGGAGAAGAGACAGAGGGTAGCAACTGAAATGTTAGATTGGAGCTTATGCGATATCTAGGAGTCTGAACCTTCCATTATAAGCATCAGCAGGGTGGTAAACAGGCATGGCATGGCCAGATATATTTTTAGAATACAACTTTCCTAGGCAAGGTATTTAGAAGAATGATTCCTAGTAGATAGAACACAGCTCAGATCTCTGGATCCTACATTAAGCCAATTAAATGAGGCTTTGGTGGTAAGCCTGGGCGCCAGTAATTTTTAAAGGCTTCCCCAACATTACCATGTGACCCCAGTCAAAAATCACTCAATTACTGGGTCATATGGAAGTAACTGAGTGGTTTTTGACTGGGGTCACATAGTAATGTTGGGGAAGCCTTTAAAAATTACTGGTGCCCAGGCTTACCACCAAAGCCTCACGGAGATGGATCATGGGTGAATTGGTTTTGGGTTACCCAAGGGGAATACAAAATGTAAAAGACATAAATAACAATAAAAATATATACATAAAAAAATCACTCAATTAGAGTAAGAGGTAGCTGGACTCAGATAAGATGGGAGGTCAGTGAACAGTCCTAGTGATAACTCAGCAGATCTAACACTAGTTCAAAGAAGCCTGTATTTTCTTTTATAACACCATGTGTATGAGGAGCCATCTATGTGTCAACTGACTATGTGTAGCTCCTAGCCATACAAACTATTATAAATCTGATGAGTGAAGACTGGGGGTGAGATAATGCAAATATGTCACTTTACTGTTGTCGCAAGACTGTACATACCTAGATACTAAGCCGTATTCCACCAGCGGCATTGCAATGGAAGTTCAGAGGAAGTGAGTGTTGCCGGTTGGCATCATATTGACTCTTGCTCAATGCAGAAGGGAGGGCTCTAACTTTTAATTGTATAATTTTTTATTGTATAATTTTTTAGTGAGATAATGTTGCTGTACAATACTGTAAATGATTTAGAGGTGTATGTTCATACCTATTCAGATGTATGACAGCACAACCTCCACCAATGTTTCTTGAGCCCCCTATTCCCTATACTCCCCCATCTTCCATCCTTCCCTGTGAGAGCCTCAATTCAGCAGTCAGATTTCTAGGTTTTTTTGTTAGTTTGTCTGTTTGTCTGTTCTTTGGGTTTGTTTCTTTATGTTCCACATGTGAGTGAGAATATCTAGCATTACCTTAATCCCCTCCCCCCAATATACCATCCATACTATTGCATATGACAAGATTCCCACGATCTCACAAGATATACATGGATGTAAGAGCCGAAGCCATAAAATACGTAGAAGAAAACAAAGGCAAAACACTCAACAGGATTGGTTTCAAATAACAATTTGGGGGTTTTGACTCTAATGGCAAAGGAAACTAAAGCAAAAACAAATGGGACTACACTGTGCATTTTGCACAATGAAAGAAGCTATCATCAGAACAAAAGATGCTCTGCCAAATGAGAAAATATTTGCACAACATGCATTAGACAAAGAACTGCAAAGAACTCTTGCAACTTAACAAAAAGAAAACTTAACCCAATTGAAAAATGGGCAGAAGAGCTAAAGACATAGATACCCAACAGCACATTAAAAAAAATGTTGAACATCACTTATCATTATGGAAGAATAAAGCAAAGCCACAATGACATATCACCTCATGCTTGTGAGAGTGGCATATGTGTGTGTGTGTGTGTGTATACATATATGTATATAAAAAACAAATGTTGATGAGGACGTAGATATAATAAAAAGAACTCTCAGTGTTGGAGGTTTCCCAAAAATATATCTATCATGTGATTCAGCAATTGAGTTAACAACCTGCAGAATGCAAAAACACTAATTCAAAGGGATACATGTACTCCTGTATTCATTACAGGCTGTTTACAAGGGCCAAGTTATGAAAACAACCTAAGTGCCTAAGAAAAGAGTGGATTATAAAGCCGTGGTATGCGTGTGTATGCAATACTACTCGTATTTTAAAAAATGAAATCAGGGCTTTAACTTCATCTTAAATATTTACATTCATTATCATGAATTAAACAGTCTAGCAAAAGTCAAACAAATAAAACTCAAGCCAGAGATCCTGTGATTACTTTCAACTGGAATCTAGCTAACTGACATTCAGCTTTTGAGTTTGCTTATTCAAGCACATTTTTCCTTTTATAAATGTGGCTCAGTCATATCTTTTAAAGTGTAATTTTCTTAATTAAAATAATGAAAGGTTCTCAAATTCAAAAAATATACTCATTGAATCAAGAAAATGTATTGAGACTTTATCATGTTATCTCCCTTTTTCTATTCAAAAGACCATAGATTAGATGGGTATGGTTTCATACAATGTGATATTAAAATAACCTGCACATAGTAAGCACTCAATTAGATAGAAGGACTTTATTTCCAACAATTCCTGTTACTTTTACATCCTATGTTACTTTTAGTTGGCAAGAATTTGGATAGAGGAAGAAGACTGGGCCCAAGAACACAATATTTGCTCTAGCACATATTAAGGGTATGATCATGTAAACTGTGTGTGTCTTAGTTTCTTATTTTGTAAAAGTAGATTGACTGCTTATGTCTTTCCCTTTTGATGGTGTAATGCATCAAAAGGGGCATTGTTCACAATAGCAAGGGTATGGAAGGAACCCAGATGTCCAAAAATAATGATTGGATAAAGAAGATGTGGTACATATACACAATGGAATACTATTCAGCATTCAAAGAAGATAAACACATGCAATTTGCAGCGACATGGATGGAATTAGAGGGGATCATACTCAGTGAAACAAGCCAGAACGAAAGAGAAAAATATCAAATGGGTTCACTTATAACAAGACTACAGGGAAACCAAATAGGAGAGAGACACTTGGGGGTGGGATGGGGAGGATAAAGGCACAAAATGGAGTAGAAAAAGACACAAGGGACCATGGAGAAGGATCACGGGTGAATTGGTGGTGGGTTGCCCAAGGGGAATACAAAATGTAAAAGATTTAAATAACAAAAAATATATATATTTTAAAAAATGTTTAATATATACAAATAAAGTAGCAGCAATACTGATATACTTTGAGCGCATTAGGAATAAATGTTATTTATAAGTATTTTTTGTTTAGTTCCATAATCCCAAGTCAGATGCCTACAATCTTATGCATATTTGATGTGAAATGTAAGATGTAGAATAAGTACCCTACCAACAGTTTTCTAGATATACACTTCAATGTAGTTGACCCGGAATCTAGGCATGATAATTTGGGATTATTTCCACAGCTTACAAAGGCAGAGTACTTCTCCATGAACTGTCTTGACTGAGGCTCTTTATTTTTCCTACTTCAACAAGGGCAATGTCTTGCATTTCATGATGCATGAACCCATGCAGAACAAACTTCTACTAAAAATTTTTACAATTTTGACTTAATACATCATAGGAAAGGATGTTTGGAGGGCATAGCAGTCATCAACCAAGAAGAAGACTGATAGACAATGACCAATGTCGTCAGATAATTTAAAGATAATCAGAAATAAAAAAAAAAAAACAAGTAGACTTTAAGTGGGCTCAGAACTAGTACCAAAAAGTAGAAATTACTGGAAAATATATTTCATTTCAACCTGAGGAAGAAATGTCTTAAGGGTTATTCAAAGATAGAACTGCCTGCCTTGGGAGGCAATAGACTGCCTGGGGGAAGGAGAGCAAGCCAGAGCCACAGGCTGTGTGTTTGTGGTGTTGTTAAGGTCACTCAAGCTTTGAGTGTCAGGGAAAGTTGACTGGATATATATTTTCCTGCCAGTGACAAACAGCAGAATACAGGCGTCTTTCATCAGCATCCATGCCCTACCCTACTACAGCTGTGGTGCTTGCTTGTATGGGCTGCTGGCCATTAGGCAGGTGAGGCTACACGTGAGCAAGGCATCTAGCAACAATTATGCCCTCTTCTTTCAACTGCCTCCCGCACCAGGGGGCAGTCTAATTGGCTCAGGGCTGCCCTAATTGCCCATTTCTTCCTACTCAGTGGCTAACCTATTTTCACCTTTTCTAAAACCCAGATTTCTATGAGGTGTGGCTACCCTGTTAATGAATTAACATGCTCATGGCCTCTGGTCGGTACAGATTTGGAGAATATCCTCAAACCAGTTCAGAATTGCTACTGAGTAATTTAACATTTGGCGTTTGACAGCTGTCCTGCTTTTTTTTTTTTTTTAAATTCTGATAGTGGACATGTTATTTACCTTCTATTAGTCTCAGCTCCATTATTTACAAAATAGGCATAATAACAGGTCCTGCTCTACAGGGCTGTTTTGCACAGTAAATGCCTGTGGAAAGCTTGTCATAGTACAAGGCTCAAGGTAAACACATTAATGCTGTTGTAAATGATTATTTTCTAGCAATAATCTTGGCTAGATTCTAAAGCTCTGTGCTTGTTTTCTTGCAGACATTGATGAATGTGCCTTAAGAACGCATACCTGTTGGAATGATTCTGCCTGCATCAACCTGGCGGGGGGCTTTGACTGTCTCTGTTCCTCTGGGCCCTCTTGCTCTGGTGACTGTCCCCATGAAGGAGGATTGAAGCGCAATGGGCAGGTGTGGACCCTGAAAGAAGACAGGTGTTCTGTCTGCTCCTGCAAGGTAGGTCTAAGAGGGTGCAAGAGAAATTATAGCCATTTTGTCTTTCCCTGCCTTCACCTTTCCCCTCAGTTGTTGACTCATGCAGCTCCTATAGTTCCCGAAAAGGCTGTTCCTATTCTCACCTACACTACAGCTAATGATGAAGCTGAGTGGCTGACAAACCTGCTTTGAATTGATCGTGCTCTTAGCAACAAGTGAGGTATGGGGTTAAGGAGCGACCGCAGAGCAGAGGAGAAGCAGGCCAGAGAGGCCGCTGTGAGTTCTCCCACTGAGAGCCCACAGTGCCTTCATGACTGGTTGGTTGAGCAGTTTAATGAGCCCTAACCCACACTTACACAAACTTGCTGATTAAAACTACTTTTAACTGAAATTAGCACTGGCATAACTTGCTCACTTTTGTGGTGACATCATCCACAATAGCAAGACTTACAGACCTGCCTCCAGTGGTCAGACAAGTGTACTTCCATTCTGAATAAATGATGATAATAGAATAAGGCCTCTGGTAAATGATGTGTTTGTCGTTCTCTGTGTTGGGCAATTCCTTACATTAAGTTGTTCAAGAGTAAATTTAATGCTTATGAAAATGAAATTCTGCTATCACCCTGTTTTGCTTTATGCTTTGCAAAATGGGCCTATTAAAGTGTTTGATTTCCTTGTGCTTTATTTCTTCTTTTGTTGATCTTGCCTATTCATTTTCCTTTGATATTACTCTAGTGAAGCTCCTGCATTGTATTTTTATGGCAGCCAGGATGGAACTGTTTAATCTTGGGCTTTATAGGCATGGGAACCAAGGGAAATTGCTTGCTTAGTAACCTCTTAGTGAACTGAATCTCCTGATGCGTTCCCAGGGTGCTCCCTAGAAACAGAGTGGAAAAGGCCATTAAAAAAGTAATCCAGTTTGTTCACCTGCCTTCAAGTCTGTCACACCTCCAACAAACCTGGAGGCACCTATTTTTTTTCCAGTTGCATGCATTATTTCATGATAGCACAGCCTCCAAGATATTGTGGGGCAGGGAAGAGGAGGACAAGGAGGAGGGCCCAGTTTTAGGAGCTAAAGAATGAACCTGCATCAATTCTGTAGGTCATACTCAAAAAAAAAAAAAAAAAAAGGAATGTACTTGTGATCTCCATGTTTGTTCCCATTATTTGTAGTTGAAGATGTTCTAGTCTTGTTTGATAAATAATATCTCCATTAATTAAGCCTCAGAATGAATTATTAGAATGGCATTATCTTGGAGGTTAAGAAGTCAAGTCAAGGTTGGGATTTAAGATACCGGCTCTTTGAAACAGCATTTCCTGGATGTTTCAAATAAAACCATACAATGGTTACAATCATACAATGGATGAATCACATAAAGCAACAAAGGGTAAAAGCTTAATGTTGAAAACTCAGAGTTCTTTTAAGAGGCCACTTTCCCCCTTGTGAGTTAATGTACCATGTTAGCTACCAAATAAGAGAGTCCTTGAAACTTGGTGACAGATGAAAGAGGATCACTGATAAACTACGCAGTACAAACAGATCTGGTTTTCTCACTAGGGACTGTATGCTTCCTTGACAATGACAATAATTTTATGTACTTTTATAGCAGTTAGTTGATTAGTCACCGAATGGTTCCCCAATTGCTTGGCACTCATGTCCCTCTATTATCAGACCAAGAAAAACACTGTGAAAATGGTTCTCTCTCCGATTGAGCCCTAAATCTTAGTTACAACCTGACTTCTTTTTGTCGATACCCATCTGTGGTTCTTTCATTCATAAATTAGTCCAAGGCCTTAAGAAAGCACCCATATTTTCCACCTGTGCTATCTGGGAAGATAAAGACATCTCAGGTTTACTGTTTCTTGCAAATGCATAAATTTAGCATGAGGGGTTGTGCTTATGTCATAAATCATGGAGATGGCTAAGGAAATGGACATACAGTCTGTTAATACATAATCTAGTGATGACCAATTTGTTATGGAAACATAGTAGTAGTAGGCATTATTCTGGGGAAATTCAGAAAGGTATAAGGAAAGACTTCACAAAAGAGGTAAACTTTATATAAGACCTTAATAGATGAGAAATACAGTCAAGTAGAGATGTGGAGACAGTGAATCCAAATAAAGGGGATAGAGAGCACCGATGCAGAAACACTAAGCACATAACATTTTCAGGGAAATATGAAATAAGGATGAGATTAGAACATCAGGAACAAAAAGATGATGGGGAGGATATAGCTGGTAAGGAGCCAGAAGATAAAGTCTGGGAACAGAGCCAGATCATGGAATGTAGACTTTAGTCACTGGGCAAGAGAAGATCTTGAGAAATTTTTCAATCAGGATTGGCATTGTCCATAGTCTGATTGGCAGCATGATGAAAGGAGATCAAAGCAAAATGGGGAGAAACCAATTAGGCTAAAGTAAAAGTTCAGGAGAATAAAGATGAGAATCTTGAAAAGGAGTAGAGAGGTAAGATTACATGGGAGCAAACACAAAAAGGAAATACTAGGTCCTGGTAAACAATAACGTCAGACGCTTAAAAACCAGATTCTTAGTCTGGTTCATAATGTGTGCCTTTATTCTGTGGATACAAGGGAAACTCCAGAGTAGCATGTCTGAGAATTACCCATTTTGGGAGGTGAAATTAGCTCACATGCCACTGACAAGAAAAACAGGTACAAGTTAGGCTTGTATGCACTGGGCAAATGTTACAACATTGACTACGAGATTTATACCTTTACTGCTAACAATGGTATCCATAATTGAAAATACAATGAGAGAAATAAAATAAGCAAGGAGGATCAAGTTTCATATCTATTCTTCCTATATTGCTTTTAAAAAATTATTTAACAAGTAGGGGCCTCCCCGGTGGCGCAGCGGTTGAGCGCTGCGCTGTGGAGCTGTCGGCTGCGGCGACACGAGCTCCATGCCCAGCCGGGGAGAATCCCACATGGCACGGCAGACCTCTCCTGCCTCGCCCGCTGCTCCCCTCAGCAGTGTATTTCTGATCTGCCTGTTCTGCTCCCCGCTCTGTCTCTGGTGAACCCTCTCGCCGCCCCACGCCTCTGGCCTGTACCCCAGCTTGTATGTATTAAAAAAAAAATTATTTAACAAGTAAATGGCATTCATCCTAAAGTTAAATATTAAAGACCTGAGCAATACAGAATCTGGAGTTTTTCTAGAAATTACAGAGCTGGTTAGGGAAATGGATACCATAAATAAGCAACCACTCACAAAGTTATAACAAAGTCAGGGGCTGTTTAATGTGGCAATGTAAAAGGGAGGACAAAGTGAAAAGGACATTTGTCATAGATTATCTGGGATGCAGGCCATTTGATCTGACCTTATTTTAGTCTTCCCCAAAGGGAGGAAGATGTTCAGGGTAGAGAAACCTAGAGGGTCCCCTTGTTTCCTTCAGGCAAGAATGGAATGACCTAATCTGCAAGGAGCTGACAGTAAAATCTACCCACTATCTTCAGCATGGCTCTCAGAGAAGAACAGCACTGAGTGAGACTGCCCAGGACCATAGCAGAAATTAGCTTCCTGGAGTCCAGAAATCTACTCATAAAAGTGCTTTAATTTTTTAACTAAACAGCAGCATTATCAATACTTTCTGTCTAGCATATTCTTTACGTCAGGATTTGGCTTTTGGAGACCTCAGATTCTTTAGGATTTCCTTTGAAAGATGAACATATTGGCTGATTTAGTCTTGCTCTAAAAACTCTAGAGTTTGTCATGGATCAAGGTCTCCAGTTCTAGTCCTTGACTTCATTCTCTTACTGTTCCAAACCCTGCCTTTTCACTGCAGGAGTTTGAGGGTTATGCCATACTAATTTCCCAATTGACTACCTTACTTTGTTTCTCCATTAGTGGCTCTCAAACTTCCTCTAGCATCAGAATGAATGATGTGGAAGGCTTGGGAAACTGATCACTGACTGTACTCCCACACTTTCCGGTTTGGTAGGCCTGGGCTAGGTCACAACGATTTACATTGCTAACTAAATTCCCAAAAGATTCTAATGCTGCTGGTCATATGACTATACTTTGAGAACCACTGCCCCAAGAATCCTCATTTCCGTCTGTCTGAAATCTGCTTTTCCTAATGTCTTACCATCATGATATGAGGAAGTAGCGTAGGGGAAAATCTTTGTTATGAAAGTCTAGGTTGAGGTCTAGTTCTTTTATTTGCTATGTGGAAAAGTTATTTCCCCTCTCTAGGTCTGGATTCTTCTTCATTAAAGTGAGACAGTTGGATTAAATACTTAAATTTTTCTACCCCAGGTGATAATTATAATTAGAGAAGAATAACCAACTAGTTTGTGAGTTATAACCTGAAGAAAAGATTAAACACTGTAAAAAGAATGGCTAGCATATCCCAATTTTATAAACATGGAATAAGCAGACCTAGAATACCATGCCTAATTTCATATTCTGTATTAGGGATCAAAATACTTTCTGTGAAGAGCCAGGCTTTGTATGCTATAAGATCCCTGTCTCACTCAAATCTGCCATTGTAATGTGCAGGCAACCATGGGCCCTATGTGAATGAATGAGAGAAATAGGTGACTGGCCAAATTTAGAATGGGGACATTAATTTGCCAAATCCTGGTTTATATTACTATTCAATTTACACCAGCAGTCTTGCTTAAGTCCACCTTTTTGATTTAAAAGTTTTGGAACTGTGGCAGGAAGAAAAATAGTAATATTATATGCAACACGGAGTAAGTGTATCATTGTTTTGACTATTCAGTAATAAAATGTGTAATTTACAGTATAAAACCTATAATTTTTCATGGCATAAAAAGAACTAATTCATTTTTTATTTGCTAAGGAAGTGTATGACCCTGCTTCTTAAATTTCAGAAGCAATTTAAATATTGTAATACTTATTAACTGTTTACAGTTAAAATTTAACTGAACTTTCATCATAAAACTTAATAAAAACATTTAGTTTCTAGAGCGGGAGAATGGGGAAATACATTTTCGGCAGGTAATTGGGACTGTTCTGAACACCCACGCTGGGGTATAGAGCTCAAGCTCTCGGAATGACCTTGGATATTTATGGCAAAAAGTATTACTCACTGTCCGGGGTCTCCATTCTTTCACCACATTTGGAATCTGGTGTGGCTGTGCTCTGTAGGGGGCTTTGTCATGGCCTTCTCATTGAATTAATGGAGCCACCTGTGACATTTTCATTATTAAAAATTATTTTCTTGACAGTAACCCTGTAATTCCAAAGCCAAAGTGAACATAGTCATTGTGGTGAAACATATTACAAAATAGAAGAGGCTTATTTGACATTTTCACATAATTGATGAGATGTGAAATTGCTTTATTTTGTACTAACCCTGAAGGCTATCCACTTACCCTTATTCATTCTTTTAATCAGCACTTGGGGAGACATTCTGATTGGGTCTCGCTGCCTGCTGTACAGTAGCCTCTTGTAGTAGATTCTGTCCTTGTGCTTGATGCTTTTCATGGACATAGCCGTGTGGATTTCTGAGTGTGTATTGGATACTTGGTAACTGAGCTGATCAAATGGCTTTGTGTCATGAATATCATTAGTTTTCTTAACTTCCATTGGTTAAAATAAATTCCCAGGGTGTTATGTTATGTAACTTGTATTACATAAGCAAATAGATTAGTGAGTTAAAACAATGGTATAGAGTTGTAAGCCAAAGACCTATAGTTAGAAGGTTCCCAGAATAGCTGAAATCTTGGTCTCAACTCACCTACTTAACTCTGGAGTCCCAATAAACATGCATATCTACATGTGCATATGTGTGTACCTATGTAAGAGACAGATATGCATACATGTACAATATACAATCCCTTGATATTTTGGAATTTTTTTTGTCATTTCTTATAGTAATAGATTTGAGGGAAAGCATTTTCAGCCTATCAATTTATTTTACCTATGTGTACAGTCAGTATGTCTCCTTTCCATTCTCCATAATGAATCAAGCATTTAAAAAGTTCCACATTAGCTGACAGTAATCTTGTCTCAGCAAGCTCTACCCTATTTAACATTGTTATTGATGAAGTAGATGAAGACCCTGAAGGCAGGTCCATCAGATTTTCAGATGTCACTAAGCTGTGTAGGTGCACAGAAGGTGGAGGACATTGACAACATTTGGAAAACATTGTCACAGGCAAGAGAGATGAAATGAAATGACAAGGTGAAATACAATAGGGAGCAACACCAACTTTGCACTTGCTGTTCTAAGATATCTAACTGTCCAAGATGCGAACGGGTTTAACGAGGTTTTAGTCCTCTTTAAACTCAATAAATCAACACTATGACACAACCAAAGCATGTCAGAAAGTAAATATTGAAATCTGGTTCTACAGAGAAAGTGCATTACTTAAAACAAGGTGACCCTGAGTCCAGAGTCACTTTGTTGGACAGTCCTGATGGTCCATTTGGTTTTCCAACTCAGCTACTCCATTTGAGAAATGGACTTGAAAATTTCTATTCCACCAAATTATCAGGATTAAATTTGATCATGTGCATAGCATACTTAGGCAATGTATGGCAAAATATAAGAATTAGATTGATGGTAAATGATGATGGTTGAAAATATTCAAGACTGTTGAAAGAGAGGGCAACTATAATCGTGAAAGGACACAACCTATGGGCACAGGTGAAAACATTAGAGATATTTAGTTCAGATAAGATGATTCAGTGGAAGCAAGAGCTGGCTTCTGAAAATGAAAGAGGTGAAATATGACAGAAGAGATGAGGCATTCTAGGATTACCCAGAATTCAATGGAGAGTGATAACAAGTCATCCAAATCTTACCATTCAGAAAAGTACAGAGAGGCATACTTCGAATACTTTCCACAGTGGTGAGTTCTTAGAGACTGGAAAGCTTTCAGCACAGACTTAGTGACTTAGGTTGTTCTAAAAAGGATTCAAGTCTATAGGTTTGGTTGTGTGTCCTTTAAGGTTTCTTCTAACCCTGAGTTTCTTGGGCTTTGTAAGTATTGAGCAAGACTGTTGTCTGAAATGAGAAGTTACTCTGAGCAAAAGATATTTAAGTGAGGTATGCTGCTAAATGGTCAGTCTTAAGGTTTGAGTGCTATTGAACTTTGATTCATTATGAGTGAACAGAGCCAATATTCCAAAAATTATACTGTGCTTATTGTTAGGGAAACGGCCTCAGTGTGAAAGATGACCCCTAATTATAGTCCCTGATAATATGCATCTTCAAAGCTGTCTCATAAGGAAAAAAAAAAGGCTTTGAAACCATTGCTTCCATGATACTACCTGTAATTTATGGACCTCAGTGAATTCTTCCGTAACAGGGACATGGTCAGATTTCCTCTCAAACTTGAGACAGAAATAAAATAAGATAAATGCATTTGAATGTGTCAGGATGTTATCATTATGAACTGGGAAAAGTACAGGAACATGAATTTCTACTCAAAGGGATTCTTGATCACATGTATCTTTTTTAGCCACTTAGTTTAGTTATAATTACTACTTAGAAATAATGGGCTTTAGGGGCCTCCCTGGTGGCTTGCGATGACATGAGTGGAGATGACATATCATTGCGATGACTGACATGAGTTCAATCCGTGGCCAGGGAGCTAACCCACATGGTGCAGCAGGCCTCTTCTGTCTTGCCCCCTGCTCCCCACTGTTTCTGGTGAATCCTCTCAATCCCTGCACCTGTAGCCTACACCCCAGTTCTTCGATGCAAAAAAAAAAAAAAAAAAAACAAAAAAAAACAAAAACAAACAAAAAACCAACATAAATCTTTTTAAAAAGAAAGAAATAGGACTTTCAGAAAATATTTTGGGGCAAAAATATATTTTCAAAGGACATAGTTACTTTTTCCCCAACTTATAAATGTATCCATTTTTACTCAGCCTGCCCTGCCGTGAAGGTCGGGGGAAGAGCACCCACAAGTGTATCCGTTTTGAACAAAATGGGATGCAGGGGAGTGCTTTCGCCCCAGGAAATCTTTCCTGCGCGCTCGGTTTATAAGGTTTGGTTTCCTTAATGTGGCTCTCTCACTTCCCTAATGATGAAACCTCCTTAACCTCATTTCTAACAGGATGGGAAGATATTCTGCCGACGGACTGCTTGTGATTGCCAGAATCCAAGTGTTGACCTTTTCTGTTGCCCAGAGTGTGACACTAGGGTCACAAGTCAATGTTTAGATCAAAATGAACACAAGCTCTATCGAAGTGGAGACAACTGGACTCACAGCTGCCAGCAGTGTCGCTGTCTGGTATGTAGAGGGTGTGTCCAATTACTCTGGAGCAGGTTGCAATGGAGATGCTGATGGGCGCTAGTTCCCTGCTGTGTGGCCCCAGGCAGTGTGCTCGCTAAAAGAGTGGGATACATGCTCTGCCTGTGGACATCCAGTTTCTCTCTAAAACAACGTGTAACACGAAAAGCGCATATTAATGGGACAGATTTGACCCAAGTTATGCTTATAACTGCTTCTTTTTAGAAAATACAGATAAGGAAAAATCTCTGCCTGATAAGAAGCTTTCAAGGTCTTGAATGACACTCACAGTACTTGAATGAAAAGATTTGACTCTTTAAGCCCTAATATTTCACTGATCATTTCCCCTCAAATAGATGAGTACCTATTTCATACATCTGGCATAAAGATTAAAGAATATATGTAATTGATCAATACCGTGCTTGGTACATGAAGGTACATAATGCATGATAACTAGTACTGTTAATATTTCCTACATTGAAAAATTTGTTTCAGATGCTAAAAGTCTGTATAGAAAAAGTGAAGGTTCTTTTATATCTAATATATGGATACCAATAGCATAATCAGATTTGAAAATGTCCAAAGAAAGTTTAATTTCTGAATCTGGTTCTTTCAAATTATATCCTAAGAAATCTTTGTGGTACAAAGACTGTTGGGATACATATTCAGATAGTGAAAATGACTTTATGACTTCTTCGCAGAGTCAGCTATTCGAACTGAGTCACAACTAAGTGAACTTGTAAAGGAAACTACTTTCTGTGTTTCATTGTCTAACATTTGCTGAAATTAATGACCATCTATGTATACTGTATGAAAACAAGCATTCAGAGAAATTGTTTTAAGTTTCTATCAGATTTTCTAAAGTATCCAAGAGAATGTCCAAATAATCTTAACAGAACATGACTATTTCAATAATCATTCCTAATGCTGAGGAGTATTAACTCAGAAATTCAAATCATAGCCATGTTTTCAAATTCCTTCCAAGGAGAAGCAAGCCCAACACAACACAACTATAGAAACAAGTCCGATACAACTCTCTATACAGAACTGGTTTCCCATCAGTCTGGAAAATTTCATTCCTTTTTTCAAGAAGCCAATTATCAGGCATTCAGAAGGAGAGGTATTAATTGCAGACACAAAATTTTCATAGAATTTCAAAAGTATATCCTCTCCCATCCCCCCCTGCCTACAGTTAATATTTCCTGGGAAAACTTAAGCTGTTGAACATGTAACTTAATAATTACTTGAGAATAATGTGGGTCATATTTAATAAATATTTATCAAATGTTCGCACATGCCAGACTCTGGATAATGTAATGCTTCAAAGCAAAATAGACATGGTCTAATGTGAAACTGACCAAAGGCCATAGTGCTGTGAAGCTGACTGAATAATTTAACATGAATTTGCATGAATTATAATGAATGTCATATTAGAAGGAGACGTGGTATGTGAAAGCAGTTTGGTCACTCTGGCTCCATTTTGCTGCTCATATTCAGATACCTGGACATGTGGGACCCCGGTTGTAATAGATAAAGTCCCCTAGCTCTGAAACAGTTCTCCTTATATTGCCCGGTCTCAACTTCAATTTTATAATGACAAATTGGTTTATGGTATTATTAAAACAGTACTGTGCTTCAAGTTCTCCTTGGACCTTACATTAATTACTGCTATTTTTATACATTAACCAGTAACCTACTACTTATTTGTATGTTCATTTGATTAGCATTTCTTGACCAGTACTAGGTTAAGCATGAGGAGACAAGTCGAAGCCTGAAAACTTAAAACTTAATGTGGAGTTATACTAATTATTATACGACCCTAACTATCATGGTAAATAAATGATTGACTGCCATTGGCACAGAGCGATGGAGCTGCCGTCTAAATAGACAGCAGAAGCAGCCTGCAGGAGGTGAAACCTGTAGTGGGTCTTTAAGGAGGAAGTGCATTATAGGGCCATTCAGTGAGGACAGTGATGAGAATTACTGTATCCTCATTACCCCTATGGGATTTGAGAACAGAATTGCACATAAGAACAATAATGAGGCATTTTTTACTTTCTCTCCACAGGAAGGAGAGGTAGACTGCTGGCCACTCACCTGCCCCAATTTGAGCTGTGAGTACACAGCCATCTCCGAAGGGGAGTGCTGTCCCCGCTGTGTCAGTGACCCCTGCCTGGCTGATAACATTGCCTATGACATCAGAAAAACTTGCCTGGACAGCTATGGTGTTTCAAGGCTTAGCGGCTCAGTGTGGACAATGATTGGATCTCCCTGCACAACCTGCAAATGCAAGGTAATTGGGTGTCCTGAGGATAATCAGGCCTTGAGCAATTGTCAGAGAACATTCAGTAGGTCCACTCCTGACATCTCTAAATGCACCTGTTCTATGGGCCTGGCGAGACACAGGTCGGCAATTACTTCTTGCAAGGCTTGAAAGGAGGCGGTTACTAAGTCTGAATAGCTCATAGCTGCACCTTGTATAAAGGCAAATTCCAAATAAACATGGAATAAAACGGTCCTCTCTCTCCCCTTTAAACTACAGAATTTTACCATTTGACACTAGGTTCCATTGTGACTGATAAAAAAGTACCGCCTTTGACCCTGGAAAAATTTACATGCTTAATACAGTGTTTGAAAAACAAATGTTCCATGGAGTTGTTAATTTACATGGTGCCTAATGCAGGGTCCTGAAGCTGTTGCTGCAGTATTTAATTAATGTGATCATCTTCCTGTCTTTTTGGAGGAGTTCTCATGAAGCATCCTCATATGTTTTTTAAAATTAAAGACTGACCCCTTCCTCCTTCAAAGCTCTGCCAAGAAACATCTGTTTAAGGTGCCCATGGTTACGCATGTTAAAAACTACTAGTCTTTTTGTTTCCATCAAACCTGGCTCAGTCAGGGTTCCCAACTTGTCTTTTTATGTTGTTACAAATGTGAATTCTTTACTCTCTTCTGGAAAGTACCATCTTAAGCTGCAGCCCCAACATAAAAAGGATAACATCTAACTTCCTATAGCCAAGGAGTCCTGGGCCCAGAAAACCTTCAGCCCCAGTAAACAAAATGCCTGTGAGATGTGGAAGACATTTCTTTGAGATCAGATTGGAGAGTCCTTTAGTAGGATGATAAAGATATCTACACTAAAGTACAATTGATTTTATGAATTTCCCATTGTTTAGCTATCTAAGTATGGACTGGCCCCTTCATAGTCATTCTGAGACTGGAATTTTTCCCTAATATGCCAAACTTTGTAGAAACTATTTTGGATTTGCTTTCAGGTTCTTATACTTTTGATTACCCTTACTGATGGCATCTTATAGTCCAGGGATTTATAAAAATACCATAAGGAATATGTTCAGTGAAATTGTGTAAAAACTTGGGAATACAGAGGAGGAGTCCCAAATGTAGTTTGAGCTCAGACATGAAATAGCACTGCCAGGAAGAACTCAGCCAGTGGGTCCCTAGAGAAGGAAGGACTTGTCAATTTTCCTGTTGCATTCACAGTGTGTCTCAAAATATAGATGGTCTTTCTGAATGTAAGAATTGCACCCTGCTAATTGATTTATATTGCATGTCTCAGTTGGGCTAAAGCTTGTGTCTTAATGTGCAGAATGGAAGTGTCTGCTGTTCGGTGGATTTGGAGTGTCTTCATAATAATTGAAGTATTTAAAATGGACTCATTCTGGGAGAAAAATGGACAAAATGACCATCCAATACGATGAAGAACAGGAATTGATATTTTCTACCACGGACAATTACCAAAGTCTCCAGCTGAGGAAGGTGTTCGGAGGTTGCCTTTTGGACTTACCACTTTGCTCATTCTTGCTAACCTAGTCTAGGTAACCTACAGTGCAGTGCATTTAAGTCTATGGTTGTTAAAAGAAGTTTCCCGTGTTGTAAATCACTCGTTTTCATATCATTTGCAAACACATTTAAATGACTTCATGGTAAACGTTGATGTACTTTTTGGTTTATTTTTGTGTACTAACATAAGAGATTCAGCTCCTTTTATTTTTCCTTAATTTTTGGATCAAGTTCTACAAATAAAGTTGCCTGTTGTGATTTTTGTCCCATCTACTGCATACTTAGTAGCAAGGCTCCCATGAAACATATTGATGAAAATATGTATGTAGAATCAAATTGCATCATGTTTCTATTTCAAACACGGATGCCTTGGGATATCATTTGTTAAAGAGAGGAAAGGCCACAAACCTAAGTAAATAATTATTTTAAGAAGAACTTTCTCTTGCCAATGAGAAACAAAGCATTTCCTGGCACTGAAAGACAAAATCTCTTTCATAATTTACACAATACTCTTATACCTACTAATTTATTATCATAGCACAGGTAAATGTGCTTTGATTATTCTGTATCACAGAAGAGTAAACATGTCTCAGTCAACCAATGTGTACAGATCTAGTTGATTTTTAGTAAGTTAGGACTGGTAATGTGGTCTCTTAATATGTTCTCAGTGCTATTTTCTGCTAATCCACGCAAATTGTCATATTGTAGGAGATACAAGAAAAGTTGTTTTTATGCTCAATAGTATACAGGTGTAAACACTTACATTTTAGCCATGGCAATATTTTTAAGACTTGGATAGAATTATATTTTATCTAAGCTGCTAACTCACACTTATTAATAGTTTCAGGTAAATCACATCTTAGTGGTTTGAATACCTAAGATAACTGAATTCATCATTATTATCAATCAAGTCAGTTCACTCTGCCAACGTCAACAAAGAACTAATTTGATAAACCTGTCATGCTAAAAATATTCTGAAATCCAAATATCACAAAATTAACAAAAATAAGCTCTGATCACCATTATTCATTAGTAATTGTCCACTGGAGGTGAAACTTAACATTTGTGCAAGTGGAGTTCACTACATGAAAATAAGTTCTTGTGTTCAACTGTGGTACCAGCTTAAATACTACATTTAACAATTACTACTATAGTATGGTAAGTTAAACATCTCCATTTTACTTAATTTTAAACGTAACAATGGAATGGAGAATTTGAAAATGATTCTTTCGAAAAATATTTATGAAAACTCCATTAAAAATATATTTCAATTTTCATTGGAAAAGAAAATTTCCTTACAAGAATCTATATAGGTCAGGGGTTAGCAAAGATGGTCCCTGCATCAAGTCCAGCTTTCTGCCTATTTCATAGGAATGACAGTGCCCATTTACACATGGTTAAAACCAATCACCAGTGCAATGACAGCATGGGATCTTTCAACAGATAACTTGTTCACAAAGCCAAACATATTGCTTCCTTGCCCTCTACAGAAAAAAAGTTTGCCAACTTCTGGTATAGATGATGAACAATTGTGTATAATTTAGAATATGTTTCCATTTTTTCCAAAGAACTTTCAAAAATCAGCAGTTTTCTTTGAATTTGTTTATGTTCATTCTTTAGTACAGGACCATTAGCCTTGATGGCATATCCTAAAATACTGGCATTTTGCAGCATTTTAAGGTTCTGTATATTCATTTTAGCCTGTGGGATAAATTTAATCTTTGCAATATTTTGACGACAAAATATTGATGATATTTAGTATCAGGACTACCAGTTCCTATCAAGAAGGATTTTACTTCCTATAAAATGTCTGCTGAGATTTTCCTATTAAAAATTATTGAGTACTTTGTACACAAGGTGCTCTGCTGGCTAAATAAAAAGATGGACAAAATTCTCTTTAAAGTTCACTATTTTGTGGACCTCTGGAAATGTTGAACATATTTGAATGTATTATTGGATCTTATAATAAATTAATGAAATCCCTTCTTGATCAGAAATTTTAAAAGTTGCTTTGTTAAAACATCATAAATCTACTCAAGCCATGTGCTTAAATCTCATGCTGTGATTCGCAGTGGAAAAAGGGTATCATTTAATAAGCGAAAGAAGGGTTTGACAAATCTATCTCCTTATTTACCATAACCACTGTCGGCACTACCACAAGTATAAGGATGCTAGCAAACGCATTGGTAAGAAATAATGATGAACGGATAAGCAATTATGTAGCTACTATCCAGCTATCAGCGTGAAAATACCTTGATTTAGGAAAGCAAAATGTGAGATGTTCTATATATTAACTAGACATATTGACTGAACACGTTTTTGCCTTATGCTTTTTGGTTTGCACATGACATATATATGTATAGACATGTATAATACACATTGGCAACCTGTAGTGTATATGTCCATATGCTATATGAATATATGTACACATGTGTGTATACACATATATTCATACAAATGTGCACATGTGTATACATGTATTTCCAGAGCTTCCCCTCCTCTAAACTTTATAGTTCCATGTTTTTGTCACTATTAGGAACTTTTAATATCCATTTTCTTGTGTTGTGGTTACAGCAGTCTACTGGCTAGACGATGCACAATCTTCAACTTCCAGCACCCAGCATAGTGCCTTGCATAGACTAGGTTCTCAGTTAATAATTTAAGGCATTGAGCCCATAATTTTTTGTAATATCAGAAGTTCCTGTGGGTTAGTGGAAGCAAAATATCAAAATTTAGAAATTAAATATAATAATCAGATAAAATCAGATTCTCTTTGGCTGGAGTCAGAATTGAAGAACTGGTACTCCTACACACGTCCAACACAACTCCACTTCAACAGGGCACAGCTTTAAAGACAACAATCAGAGTGCATAGTTGCCTTGCCTAGAGCTCATAACTAAATAGCCTTTGGTCCTGAACTGTAACCCAGGCCACACAGCTTTTCCTTGTGCCATCCCACTAGTGATTCCAAATATTTTTCCACATTTCAACTTCAATGAAACTTTTATTACTCCTAAACAGATGACATTAAAAGACAATCATGGATCAGATATAATACCTGTGATTGTCTCTGTTTCATATCCCACCTGGTTGTGATACTGCTTTATATAAATTCTATAATAAGAACTGAGAAATACTGGAGTAAAAACCCAGACAGCTTATCTAAACCCACAATAGCAACAAGCCATTTCTTAAACACTCAACCTCATGCTTTACAGGAAAGTAAGGGGATGGAAAAATTTTAAACAGTTATCCTTATGATTAGCGCTCACGCACACCACCACCCCCCTCCTGAAAATATAATATAGCCAACGAAAGGCAATTCTGCATTAAGTGTTTTCTGATCCACTCTCCATTCACTCATTTATTCTTTCACCAAATCACTGATAATGTGGTAGGTTCTGCAAATACAAAGTGAACAGACAAAACTGATCTGTCTTCATGGCATTTACAACCTCATATGGAAAAGACCGACAACAAATTAGAAAATGGCTAAGTGAGTAATGGAACCACAGACCCTATCAGTAGCAAGAAGGAAAAAAGTATTCAAAGTAGTAAATTGGAAGAGAACTGGAAAAACCCATGTTAGATAGGATGAGGTGATTGAGGAAGACCTTTCTAAGGGAATGATAAGCAAGCTGATATCTAAAGAATGAGAGGGAACCATATATTGCAAAATATTGTTGGCAAACCATCTCAGAAATAAAACAAAGATTTATGCCAGCTGAAGGAGAGAATTGGACTATCCGTGGTGAACTTAATATTCTTAATGTTCACTTAATGTTCAATAGCATCTGTATGATTAATTTATAATGCTGCACACCTGAAACTCATAATGTTATAATACAATGCTGTTTCAATAAAAAATATTTTAAAAACATATACAAAGGGCTAAAGTGAGGAAATAAGTGCAAACAACTACATAGTAGAAAGAGGTTTGAGAGACTGAAGATGACTGGAGCTAGAGACCAATAAGCGAAGGGGTGAATAATATGACATGACAGAGACAGCTGGAGCCATGCTTGCAGGCCATAGTGGTGGATAAGACGACAGAAAGCAGGTCATAACTGCTGGCCATCATGTAGAGGGTTATCTGCAGAGATGAAGAAAGGGAAATAGAATACCTTCTCATTAACAATGGGATGGCATCTTTGCAGCTGTTGTACATCTGAGAAAGGAATGTTTGCCATTCTTTTGTTATTCAGTAGATACAGGAAAATGTATAGAGTATAAATAAAGCAATTTGAAGAATTTTTAATTGAAGAAAAGTGAAAGAACACCATTACCATACGATGCTGGAGAATATCAGAATTAGTACTAGTCCTGTATATTACTGCCCTGCCCTGCTGCGGCTACTGTAATTAATTATCATAAACCTTGTGCCTCAAAAATTTTTTTTTTTTGCAGTTTTGGAAGCCAAAAGGCTGAAATGAAAGTGTCAACAGGGCCTTTATTCTTCAAAGGTTCTAGGAGAAAATCTATCATTTTCCAGTTTCAGGTTTCTATTTGGTCCTCAGTTTCTGACTATATCACTCAGTCTGTCATTGTGGTCACATTCCCTCCTCTGTGTGTTTCTAGTTTATGTGTCCATTATATGGACACTTGTCATTGGATTTAGGGTTCACTCTATCATCCAAGATGATCTCATTCCAGAAATGAGAAATTTGCAAATACCCTTTTTCCAAATAACATCCCATTCACGGTAATCACTCAGCTTGCTGTACCTGGATCAATCAGGAAGCCTAAAAAAAAAAAAAAAAAAAAAAAAAAAAAAAAAAAAAAAAAAAAAAAAACTTTACTTAACCCTTTTTTATATTGAAGAGATGTGATTCTTCCTTTCTTTAAAATATAAGAATTGATGTGGAGTAGATAGATGCATGTGTATTTCTCAATCTTTAAAGAGAAAATGCCCTTCCATCCAAAGTATTCAAAGAACCATAGGCTAGCTCTTCTATTTTCTATAGAATATTTTCTATAGAATTCTATTTTCTATAAAATATTTTCTATAGAGGGCCTCCCTGGTGGCGCAGCGGTTGGGCGCTGCGCTGTTGAGCTGTCGGCAGCGGCGACGCGAGTTCGACGCCCGGCCAGGGAGAATCCCACATGGTGCGGCAGACCTCTCCTGCCTCGCCCGCTGCTCCCCTCAGCAGTGTATTTCTGATCTGCCTGTTCTGCTACCCGCTCTGTCTCTGGTGAACCCTCTCGCCGCCCCACGCCTCTGGCCTGTGCCCCAGCTTGTGTGTATAAATAAAAAAAATAAAAAATAAATAAAAAAAATAGATTTAAAAAAAAATATTTTCTATAGAATCTAAAACTTAAGACCTTAAGGAGTTAAAACCCTGAATGGAGTTAAGGAGGCAGTTATAAAAATGAAGAAAGAAATGATAAGGTTATTGCTGCTTTATCTTCATAAAAGACACTGTAGTCAGTAATTGGATAGTGCTTAGTGCCCATTACAATCCATTTCTAACACTGCAAAAACTCAGAAGTAGAAAGTTGAGCAAAACTCTTTAAAAAAGAGCTCTAATCAAACAACACAATAGGCAAGGTATTTTTCTGGAATTTCAAGCAGGCACTAAAAACTTGATGAATTTTCTCTAAAGTCAATTTAGGTTTTCCTCTCATACTTGACAGTGTTCCAGATAACATTTGAAACTAATACTCCTTTAAGCCTTGTTTATGAATATGTGTTACAAATTGCTTCCTTTGCCAACAAAGACTAGAATAAATCTTCCTAGTATACCTGATGGTACTATATCATGTTAATTTCACCTCTTAGTTGTGCAACGGCATGCATTAATTACCCGTCACTATAGTTTTACAATTTGTCCCTTCATTTCATTCAAAGATTGTTTCAAAGATTTCATAGATATTTTGAAGAAATGTGGACATTTTGTGTTCAGGCAGAAGACTATGAGCTAACACATTTGCCTCCATTAATTTTCAAATCAGTGTTTTAACTGGGTAACTCACCCATTATTCATGTATTTTTAACTGAGGAAAGGGGATTAATACAGAATTAATCCACTACTGACAGAAACTATATTATGCATTACACAAATGTCTCATACTCAAACCACTCCTAAATTGGAACTAATAATACACAAGTTACTAGTGAAGAAAAAACATGACCTTACCTCACAGCTGTGAGTAGAGGTGCTATGATTCTAAAGCACAAAGATAGATCTAGAGAGGAAAACTTGAAGTTGCCTTGAAGGATTCTCACGGAAGACTTTCCCAAAATAAGTCCAGAGAAAAGAAAGAACTCGGTTAGAATAGAGTAAGCACTGAAAGTAAGTTAGCATGAGTGAAGATTAGAATAGATATTTTATGTCAGGTTTAGTGGTTACCCAGGACCTGATAGCCACCTGATTCTCATAGGACCACCATTTTTTACTGCAGTTTTCAGTAAGACTGTGCTAGGCTGCATTTGATAAAATAGTATGTGCCTGGCATGTGCATGATTAGGTGGCCCTATCACCCCACGAATCAACAGCTGTTAATCTTCACTTTAGCATTCTGAGTGAGGTGGGTAATTACATTCAGCTACATGCAGCCAGTCCCACTGCTGCTTTCCCAGCCTGTAATTCCTCATTTGTTCTCATGAGTAGAATTGCATTGTGAACGTGAAATGTATCCAGCTGCCCAGTCAGTCCCCGGAAGAGTCTGTTTAATATCTATTTCCCTACTCTGGATCTAGATGGCCCAATCACACTGCTTTCCAGTGGGAAAGATATATCTTTCTAGTCACTTTACATAGCAATCTTAGAATGTATGTTCTAGCACTCCCACTCCACAATGGGCAAAACTACTAAAAATGCCCAGTTTGGGGCATGAAAAAAATAATACAGTATGAAAAAGATAAAATTTAATAGTCAAGCTGAGAAGTGCAGACAAAGAAAAAAGGACTGAGTGGCCTTAATGAACAGCCCACACAATGCATAACAGCAAAAGTTAGAGACAGTATGAGGTGACGTAAATACCAGTATAAAAAGTCAGAGTATTTGGCCCAAGCTCTGGAACTCAAAAACAAAAGACAATAGAAACTGCAATGGGTGCTTTGAAAATGACCACCCATCCCACACACCTACATATATCTTGGTTAAAAGAACCATCTTCAGTGAAGAGAAACCAAATGCCGAGCTTACATGGCTCATACTCATTCCCAGTCATTTATGAGCTCACATTAAGGCTAGGTATTGAATGGTTATTTCATGCAACACCCATTTTGGACAAAGTTATTTGGGAAAATGGAAAGGAGTAAATACAAAAAATGTATATATTAAATTATACTCAGGCATTCAGAGGAAAGACCTATCACCTTCAGATGAAGGGATAATATACAGAATTATTCTATAAAGAAAACATTGCTGGAATAAACAAATTCTAAGGCTGGGCGTCCATTTTGCTAATGTGTAAAGGCAAAGACTGAGCTATTTAGAAGGAATTTAAGAATCAGAGTGTGAGCAGTGACTGCCTGTGGTGTCACAGCACGTGGCTGGAACCAGACGAGCACAGCATTCCCGAAGACCCAGCAGCAGCATCGGGGGCAATCCCCGAGTTTGTAGGAGAGTGGGGCTTAGTGACAACAAATGGCAACAGCTGAGATTTGACTATTTACTGACACCTCCCCAGATGTCTTACACCATATTTTTTTTACATAAAAATGGAGCATGTGGATAAAGTTACAGGATATGACTTATTGCACCAGAAGACATTTGACATGTCTCAGGAGATGGGAGAACAAAGTGCCAAGTGGCAAGTGGAAAAAGAACAGGAAGAGACTATACCCAGAGGATTCAAGATAAAGTGGAAAGAGCATATGTCTTGGCATCAGAGAGATCTCACTTTGAATCCCAGTTCCATTACTTCTTGGAAAAGTCAACTGTGGACAAGTTAGTAATCTAACTAAATAGAGAAATTATTTTTTTTATTTTTTAATATATTTTTATTGTTTTTTATGTCTTTTACATTATGTATTCCTCTTGGGTAGTCCACCACCAATTCACCTGTGATCCATCTCCATGGTCCCTTGTGTTCTTTTCTATTCCATTTTGTGCCCTTATCCTCCCCTCCCCCTCCCCCCCCTCCCCACTTACTGAGTGTCTCTCTCCTATTTGGTTTCCTTATAGTCCTGTTATAAGTGAAACCATTCAATATTTTTCTTTATTTTTCTGGCTTATTTCACTGAGTATGATCCCCTCTAATTCCATCCATGTCGCTGCAAATTGCATGTGTTTATCTTCTTTCCATGCTGAATAGTATTCCATTGTGTATATGTACCACATCTTCTGGATCCAATCATCTATTTTTGGACATCTGGGTTGCTTCCATACCTTTGCTATTGTGAACAGTGCCGCAATGAACATA